>JAYXIM010055866.1:0-155993 GCA_037575425.1 Anastrepha fraterculus | reverse complement strand
AGACCGCACCATCGCTCTTTATGTAGATTGCCTACATAATCGCTGATCCAATTCATGATTCGTACCGAACTGATTCGTCTTATCGGCTCTGGCCCTTGTAGCGGAATCGCTAAATCTGTTCCCCGCCTCTTCTCCTCTCGATTATTCATTTGGCTACTTTCTGGATGGCAAAAATTTCCGTTTGGAAAACAGTTGTCATTTTCCCCATAGCATAGTGATACTTAATACTATCGTTTAGGTACCATCCGGCTCCCGACTTTATTTCATTCTTGGACCCATCGGTAAAGAAAATATCACGCAATGGAAATCTGACATCAAATTTCCTTCCAAATGAAACTGTGGGTATCAGATCGTCTTTAGGTGCCAAAAACAGTGGGTACTGCTCAGATAGCAAATTCAAGATTTCTCTCTACCGCGAAGTTCAGCCTCCGCCGTAGCCGAATGGGTTGGTGCGCGACTAACAATCGGAATTCACAGAGAGAACTTCGGTTCGAATCTCGATGAAAACACCAAAATTAAGAAAAACATTTTTCTAATAGCGGTCGCCCCTCGGCAGGCAATGGCAAACCTCCGAGTGTATTTCTGCCATGAAAAGCTCCTCATAAAAATATCAGCCGCTCGGAGTCGGCTTGAAACAGTAGGTCCCTCCATTTGTGGAACAACATCAAGGCGCACACCACAAATACGAGGAGGAGTTCGGCCAAACACCCAAAAAGAGTGTACGCGCCAATTCTATATATATATATAAGTTCAGCCTTCGTGCCAGAGGCCATATTTATGGATTATGGAAATACTGCAATTTTGCTTTAGCCATTTAGCCAAAACTGGGCCTCACAGAGCGTCGATTTCAAGAATACAATTTTATGATTTGTAAACGTTGTTGAGGCGTAAGGCTTTCCAGGATGAAATGTCCATGAATAATGAAAAAAACTATGAATTTAGTTCAACAGTTGTCGTGCGTGATCTGTCAAAAAAACCATATTAGAAAAAGTGCCTCATTTCTGATCAGCTTTTACATATAATATATACATATATATATCATGAATCTTGTTGTAGACAACAACATATACTTATACATATAAATATAGAAATTTTGATTATTCCGGAGGTCTTGTTGACACTCATCTTTTCGTCTATTTATTCATTTTTACTTAATTTCTTTATTTATTATTAAAAAATATTATAATAAAAAAAAAAGAACTATATAACTCAAAGTTTCAAACTGTGTCCAAAATTTCAAAATATTTAACAAATTTTCATTATATTTTTGCAGTCTTTTAGCCTATTCAATTTTCGTATAATATAGCGCAATTTTAGAACTCTTAAAATTCGAGTTAATTTTTGATTTTTAACTTTTTTTTTATTGACGGTGTTATACATTTTTGCCATTCAATGAATGCTCTGTTTTTTGTTTTTTTTCAATTAATGAATTTCCACCTCAGAGCCGCTGCCGAATGGATTGGCAGTATTGAATCGTGTCCCGAAACTCAATTGCAAGCTTTTGTCAAATTAGCAATGCGGGAAGACGCCTTTGGCGAGACTAAGGATTGGACCAAAATTGTTGTATGTAAATGTATTGGTATTAAATTTATCATTAACGCTAGACAGAGGAAAACATAATTTCATTTAGAGAATATTTAAATTATTTGTTTCTTTTTTTAATAGGTTAGTCTAATTGGGAACATCATCAACGGTCTATCCCAGCCAGAATTAGCTGCTATCGATGAGAATAAATTACAACTAAATCATTTCTATGTACAAAAGCAGCGTAAAAATGGTAAAGGTGGAAATGGCGTAGACAAAACTGGATCTACTCATAAAATCAACGGCACCGTCTTAAAAAAGAACAATCGATGAAGAGCAGAAGTAAGAAGTGTATTGAGTTACTAGAATAAAAGCAAAAATAACAATATTAATAACTACAACAAAAAAACAGCAACAAAAACAATAATAATAATAATAAGAAATGTAAAGAACAACTCATAATTTAAAGTGTTATAATAAAGCAAACTGAAAAATCACAAATGAACCTCATTACCGGTTACATAGATTACAAAAAAGCTTAGTACGTACCTCTCTCATGGTCAGGTAAAGTTCTTGAAATATATAAAATATATTTAAATATACAAAACTTTCCTAAAACTGTAATACAATATTAGGTAGGTAGGTAAAATGGTTGAAGTGCCAGTCTGGCAAGTAGCACTGAAGCGCCGTTTTGATACCATTATGAGACCTCTAACTGGCAGATATCTACAGCCAGTTGTTGATATGATGGAGAAGATTGATAGGATTTAGGTTGGCCCACTGGCCCAGGCTGTCAAAGAAAGGATCACCCAGTGATGTTAATCGTCTAGCTGCCAAACCCGGACAGCTACAGAGAAAGTACTCAGTCTCCTTTTCTGAATCGACCCCACAGCTTCTGCAATGGGGGTTAAGGTAACCTGAGCTTTTCTGCGTGTGTGCCGATCGTCCAGTGACCGGTAAACACAGCTATAAGTTTGGAAATTAAATGGCGAGGAGTTCAAAGGACTTTCTGACTTTCCGTATATTGTACTGGGGCCAAAGGGTTTTCCAAATATCACATGAAGAAATGGAGCTTCACCTTTTCTGCGCTTTCCTGAGAAACAATTTGTGCAATTCCTCCCGATGACCGGCTACGTCAATTTAGTCCCCTTCTTGGCAAGCTCATCAGCAATTACATTTTCATCTATATTCCTATGCCCTGGAACCCAGGTTAGAGAAATGTTACCTGCACACCAAAGATACTTGATCGCGACTTGACTATCAGATGTTAATATCTCCCTCGCTTCCGCGTTCCCTACGCATTTTGCATGCCTGCAGGGTCGCAAAGACTTCTGCTTGAAAAACACTAGCAGTATTCGGCAGTTGAAAGGAGATAGATAAATTGGCTGATTTAGAGAAAACTCCCGATTCCATCTTGGAACCGTCAGCGAAGACAGAAGTGCAAGCTTCGGTGCAGATTTTCCCCTCGATCCAATCTTGCCTAAAGATCGGAGAAATTCGGTGTTAACTGTCCGAAAATACTACCATTTCCCTTGAGAGACTTCTTCCAGAGGCCAACCTCCTTTAACCTGATTGCACTTTGAGCTGCGATGGAAATAACGGAAAAGTCGATGGGAAGTAAGTACAAAAGGAGATTCAGGGCAGCACTGGGGCAAGTTTTACATGCTCCGGTGATGCCAATGCATGCAGTCCTTTACACCCTCCCCAGTTTAGTGTTATTATAGCCCTTCCGAAGAGCTTCCCACCAAACTAGGCATCCATACGTTAAAATTGGCAAACCCACTGCGTTGTACATCCACTGCACGACCTGTGGCTTGAGTCCCCATTTTTTACCGAACATTGATTTGAAGGCTATACTGGCCTTCTTTACTCGAATTTCAATGTGAAGCTTCCAATGGAGCTCGGAGTCAAGTATCACTCCAAGATACCTGACTTCCGATGAGAGCGGGAGAACGTAGTTGTTTAATTTGGGAAGTCGAAAGGGTGGAGGTTTATATTTTCTGGTAAATAGCGCCAGCTCCGTTTTGTCAGAGTTGACTCGAAGGCCGCAAGTGGCACCCCAGTGACTGAGTAATACAATTTTGGAGAACCATGTTCGGAAACCATGTTGTGAAAGGAAACCTATTAAAACAAATGAAATAAAAATAAATATGTTAAATAACAAAACTGATATTGACAACCTGGAAAGAACAACAAGAAGATAACTTACCAAACATAGTAGGCTTTACCCCAACTCATGCACACAAAGACTTACAATATCAAGACTAGAAGGTGGAAGAAGCTTTATTGATAACCAAAACCTTCAGAATAACCAAATCTAAATTTTTCCACACCTACACATCGGATCTATACAAAGTAATAATCCTTGGAGATTAACACTACACCCCACTAAACCTGCAAAACAGTGAAATAACAATCACCCAAACAACAGTTGAAAAAAAGAAAGCTGCTTAGGCACAGAAACAGTTACATGACAACCGCTTACATCTTATGGAATACTCAAATATTATAATACAAATATACCCCTTCAAACATTTTAGACAATGCAGAATATATCCTATACTGGGATACTACTAATACAATACACGCCGATAAAACTGCAATGAGCAATAAAATAAACAAAAAAAAACATACTTTATAGAGATCAGCACCCCAAATGCTACCAACATACACAAAAATTATGTAGAAAAAATTTAAAAATATAGTGAACTAACTCAAGAAATAAAACTAATACGGAACCAGAGTACAGTAAAAAGAATCCCATTTGTGATTTCAGCAACTGGATTCCTTAACAAAACATTTATTAAAAACTTAAAAGAACTCAACATCAAACCAATCAGAAGATACAAAAAGCATTCATTATAAATACAAAACAGAGTAAAAACATGGTGCCGACACGATTTGCAGTCCGAAACTGCCGTCGTGTTCGGTGAAAATGGTATGCGGGGGAGAGAGTGGCATGGAATACTAATAATAATAAGAAAAATATGTGCAAATATAGTCGTACATATCCATATAGACTAAACCATCAATTCCACAAAATAGAAAATATAATTGCATACAGTGGCTCACAAAAGCACATATTTTGCTAGGTCCCTTGTATGTACAAACTTCAACTTTCTTATGTATTTAATGTACGAATTTACTTTTTTACATGCGTATTCTAATTATTATCAATTTTTTTAAAGAAATTAGGTTGGTAGCAAGTACAAATATTGAGTAATTATAATAAAAGACGTGCGAGGTAATGAAATTCTATACTCACAGAAGTATTTTGTTTATTGTTTTTGAAACCGTTATTTATTTTTCACCGAACTTGGGGCCTACTCGTGCGTATTATTATTAATATTATTTATAATTGAATTAATTTTGTTTGTAATTGAGGTACTGTGCACATCAAGAAAGCCAAAGAGTAAATGATTAACTAGAGCTGAAAAAAATATTTCATAGTTTCAGAATGAAAGAAAATATACGAAATACGAGTGCAATATGTCCAGTTGATGCTGTCAAACAGTAGAAAATTAAACATTACTTATTATTTGATATACAAAACGGTATAAAGAAGCGGTACTTTTGAAAATACAACACGTGGTGGTCGACCAAAGTTGCTGACAGTCAGAGAAGTACCCCAAATATTAACCGAAAATCGCAAGCACACCTCATGTATCAGTCCCAAAAACTAACGACAAACTGGGGGCAACACTTCACACAAAACTATCCACTGAAACTACCCACTGTTTCAGATTACCCAAGTGCTCAGATTCAGTAGAAAAGTATTAGTAGATAGAAAAGCGACTTTTATTCGCCAACACCTATAGAAAGCAAAAACTTTTGGGTTTTGAAAAACTGTAATCCCTATTGACAAAGCCAAGTGAAACATTTTTGGATCGGATGGTCGCCTTATGGTATGGCGGAAGTCAAATGAAAAACTGCAAATCCAAAACCTTAAATCCGCTGATACCGATGGCACGCTTATCCAGCTTTTATAACTATTTTTTAGTCACATATCTGCCAATAATAATTTTGAACTTAAGTAGTGTAAGTTCAGTAATCACAAATTTGTTGTTAAACGTAAATTGGGCTTGGGATCTTCATATTGCGTCCTTCCCAAGATATTATATATACCTTCCTAAGATATTTAATATCTATAGTATTATTTTAAAACATGGCGCTTATTCTGACTAAACTACAATATGTACAGATATGAAATATATATCAAAAGAAAGGTTTTGATGAGCATATTTCCGGAAAATTATAAAAATTAAAATTGGTTAATTTGTTCATAAAATATTTGCGTGTAAAGTTATCAAAATTTTCATATTGATAACAGCGATGTCTATGCAAAGCGGGATGACACACAAATATACGCATATACGAGTATACGAGTTCGTTTGCTTTGTTTAGCTCTCTTTCTAATGAGCACAGCATTGTATGGGCAAAGAACTCTTTAATTGTTTTGTTTTGTTCTCTTTACTAATAAATATGTATTCATGAACATAGTTCCAACGGGTGCTGCGAATTTTTTTCAAAATTTTGTTGTGATGGCAATAATTGGTATGAATTGACAATTGACTTGAAATTTGTCAATACACTTAAAACAACGATAACAGTGCAAATTAGAAAGAGTTTTGGACAGACGCAAAATAGAATTTATTTTAAGTCCACCCGATTTTCGGGGGTTACATACTAGTTTCT
This sequence comes from Anastrepha fraterculus, assembly GCA_037575425.1. Classification (NCBI taxonomy): domain Eukaryota; kingdom Metazoa; phylum Arthropoda; class Insecta; order Diptera; family Tephritidae; genus Anastrepha; species Anastrepha fraterculus. The sequence goes on along the minus strand of JAYXIM010055866.1, from coordinate 149,774 downwards.
TTAAAAATTTAAGACAATGTCGTCCTATAAAGTCCAATATATAGTATAAGTACGAATCTTTCCCGTTAGATCGTTGGGATCCTCCTTCCGCAAGCAATCTCAACACGGCTGCTAATTTCAACTCAAGAGGCATGGACGACCGTTTTTTTTAAGACTGAATATCGTTAATAATACTCTGCAATGAATATTTTTTTATCCTGCAATACGAAACAGATCTGCAAAAAGACGTCGTACGTTAATGTTGAGAAGACAGCTTGGTATATGCACTCACACAGACTCTGGAATATCTAAAGTTTTAGAATGGCGTCTTAGAAGACGTTGCACAATTCTCTCTTTTCTAGTTTTTTTATGTATTAAATAAGCACAAAAAATAGCAATGCGTAAACCCGCAATTCAAATTTAAATAGACATTTCCGTTGTCTGACAATCAGCGTTTCGAACCTCTTTAAAATCACGGGTATTTCATCACACCAAAAACTAATTTCGGAAAGATCGCGAGATGGCCAGCGCATGCCGATTATGTTATTTTTTGTTTATGTTTATGTTTTAATGTTCAACAACAGTCAGGGCACGGACATCAGTTCGGACAGTAAATCAAAACTACGAAAATACCAAAATTATAACTTCAAGGTCAAAAACAGGGCATCCTTGTGAATTAACAGAAAGGAAAAAGAGCCGCATTATGGGCTTGCAAAGAAAATTGCAGAGATAACTTAAGAAGAAATAAGGAATAAGTTTCAAAAATATATTACTGCTTCAACTGGCAGAAGAGTCTGAAGAAAAGCCGGTTATGGAGAAAGAGTTACAAGAAAGAAGCCATTTATTTTCCTAATAATTATGCAAAAACACATTACTTTCGGAAATGAGCATTTACACAAGCCTCCAGAATATTGAAAAAAAAGTTAATTTTTCAAAGGATAGCAAATTTTACTTTTTTGGTATCAATGAAATTAGGGGGAACTATGGTGCAGAGCTGAATAAAGAAAATTTATTACCAACAATGAAACATGGTGATGGGTTAATGGTGTGAGAATGTATGGCAGCTGGGAGCGTGGGAAAATTGCAGTTTGTTGATTCAACAATGCTTGATAAGCTGCTTTAAAGCAGCATTTAAAGCAAGGCGCTAAGATGCGTGGATTACCAAATGATAACTGGTTTTAGCAAAACAACAACCCCAAGCATACGGGTCATATAGTAAAGTTAGGGCTTCTCAATAATAGCCCTAAACTAATGCCCCCGCTTCCACAATCACCAGATTTAACCCCTATTGGGCGCTTATTAAAAGAAATATACAGTCGACTCTCGATAATTCATACCTGCGATATTTCGAACCTCTCATTAATTCAAAGTTATCACGAGTCCCCTACAAAATCTCTTTAAATTTCGAATATTCGGTAATTCGAACGAAAAAATCATGGCTACGACACGGTAATTCGAGCTCATATGGTCAAACACTCGACAATTCAAATTTGCAAAGTGTCTTGGTGTGTTAGTAAGAACTTTGAATTTTGGGACTCCCCTGAAAATACCTTTACTGCGCGTGGTTGCGTGTCACACATAAAACATAGGCACATTATGACGCTCGCTTCCGCACGAATCGCTTCGTTGGTTTGCAGATTAAAAATTTGTATTAAATAGGAGTCCTAAAAAATATAAATGTTTGCCGATTGCTGTAAGAAGAAATTAATTAAAAAAGTAGAAGGAGGTGAGAAGAAAAGCGATGTTTCAAAAGAATTTCAGATTCCTCTCAGTACGCTCTCAACCATAATAAAGAACAAGGAAAAAGTTACTACTGCTCAAACTGCTGGAGCACGGAAAAGAACAACTAAAGGTAAATTTCCTCGCCTGGAAGAAAGCCTGGTCATTTGGCTTAGACAGTGTAGAGGACAAAAAGTATCTATTAGGGGAACTTTGTTAAAGGAAAAAGCAAAAGAGTTCGCGTCTACTCTAAGCATACAAAACATTGTGGCAAGTGAAGGGTGGCTTACAAATTTCAAAAAGAGGAATGGAGTCGTGTTTAAAAAAGTTTGTGGAGAAAGTGGAACTGTTAATGATGCTGTTTTCTCAGATTGGCATGGTAAATTGAAGACACTGATTGAAAACTATGATGCTCGAGACATTTTCAATACTGATGAAACTGTCCTATTTTTCAAATCCTTACTGGACAAGACGCATACTTTTAGAGATGAAAAGTGTCATGGGGGAGACATAGTAAAGAGAGGTTGACAGTTCTACTTGCAGTAAATATGAATAATAGGAAAAGCAATGAAACCGCGATGTTTTAAAGGAGTGAAATCGTTTCCTACTGATTACTGTGCTAACAAAGAAGCTTGTATGACAACAGAACTTTTTTAAAATTGGCTTTTAACAGTTACTGGAAACATGAAATGACAGAGGTGTCAGTTGAGGTAGCAAGAACTTCATTCGATAACTTACAAAGCGTTTGTCTACAAAACGAAACAGATGAAACAGCATATCAGGCACTTTTTCTCCTTAAAAAAATTATTGAAAAGTCTGAGCAGCAACAATGTGCTTCGAAGCAAACCCGTATAAATAAGTTCTTTTCAAAGACTAATTAATTCACATTATGAATATGTAAAACATTAGCAGTTAAATAAAAACACTTGATAATTCAAAGTCTTATTTATTTTCTCTTCAAAATTTCGAACCATTTAATATTTCAAACACTCGATCATTCGTAATATTTTAAGAGTTCCTCGAATTTCGAATTAACGAAAGTCGATTGTAATATAAAGGAACACCAAACTACAAGCAAAGAGGTATTGAAAGATGGTATGTGGGAGAAGTGGGTGAAGATTATTGTCAAAGAAACTACCAAAATCGTAAACTCTATGCGCTATGCGGTCGCCATAGCCGAATGGGTTGGTGCGTGACTACCATTCGGAATTCACAGAGAGAACGTAGGTTCGAATATCGGTGAAACACCAAAATTAAGAAAAACATTTTTTTAATAGCGGTCGCTCCTCGGCAGGCAATGGCAAATCTCCGAATGTATTTCTGCCATGAAAAAACTCCTCATAAAAATGTCTGCCGTTCGGAGTCGACTTGAAACTGTAGGTCCCTCCATTTGTGGAACAGCACCAAGACGCACGCCACAAATAGGAGGAGGAGCTCGGCCAAACACCCAAAAAAGGGTGTACGCGCCAACTATATATATACATATATATATACATATGTATATATGCGCAATACACTTAGGCGCGTTTTGAAATGTCCAGCAACCCACTAATAACGTGTATATTTTTTGAGAGTTCTTTGAATATTTTACATGTTTTATAAACGAGCGTAGACTTTTGGAGTTTCTCATTTTTGCGTTTCAAATAAAATCTATTATTGATTTGTTAATTGTGTTAAATTTAAATTATGCATTGTATTGAATAAAAATAAACCTCAGAAAGTTAAAAATTGTTTTCGTTTTTTTCCCTTTTTCAAGGGTAGACTTATGGCACTAAGTGCCTACCTACCTATATGGGGTAAATGAAATTGAATGATTTATCGATAAATATTTTTGTTACAATAAAAGTTTTGGTTGAACTTTGTACACAAAAATCAGCTGAACCACACTCACCCTCACTTTCTGTAAAGGGTAGAAAGTGCCACACATTCACCTCGTCAGAGTGCAACAGTTTGAGAAAAGAACATGGAAATTTGGCAGCTCTGGTGGAAGGCTAAATGAATGTGACTTTATTGCGAGAAAAGAAAATACTTTTAGGGAACCAAAAATTGAAACTGCTCTATTTCATTTAACAACTATTATATATTTATCTTTTTATAGAGTCAAAGGTTTATTTTGCATGAATACGAAGTAATGCGTGTATGTTAGTAATAATAAAATGATAAAGTTAGAAAATTAGAAAAAGTTAGACAAATTATTAGCGGTTATTTCAAATTTTTTGTAATCTATTAGTCAATATTTTCAGATTTTTTTTTTTTAATTATATAACAACACTTACATTGGTTTACTTAAATTCATATACATCACACAACAGACGGAGTGCAGTAGTAGCTTCTCAATACACATTTGGTACAAGTATTTCTAGTTATACAAATAAATATGTAAGATAAAAAGAATCTTGTGTGCTAAGGTAGAGCTTAGATATGATGTTTATTCGAAGAAGCCTAATTTTAAATTGTCAAAATCGCTTTGAAAGAAATATGTTTGATTTATTATTTCCACACAATAAAATGAATACAGGACAAGCCGCTTTTCAGCGCACACTTGTTCAACGTTTCTCATTTATCGGCGATAATGTGTTGCTGTTTCGTGAGCTGGGTCGCTCTATGGTCATCGTCTGCTGCGGCACTTGACTATCCGGGCTAATACCAAGTCCTGTGTAAATCTCTTTCATTACAAAGAGGATAGTGTCCTCGGATTCCCTGTATTGCAATGGCATTTATGTATTAAAATATTTTATTCTATAATTGCAAAAATATGTGGTGGATATATAGAAGTGTGATGAACCTACTTACCAATAGCAAACATGAGCGCCCAAGGCGAATATGTATTCGTTGATAAATTCCAGTGGTGCTTCTTGCAGAACATAATCAATACGTTTAGAATCGTTTAATTTGCCAAGAGGAAAATCAATTTCAACCAAATCGGAATCGGTTGATACAGAATCCGAACGGGTACGGGGTGTTTCTGTGTTGACTTGCGAGGAGCCAGCTAGTTGGTCATCGGGTAAGCTCGACTGTGTTGTTTGCTGTTGTTGTGATTGTTTCTCTGCTTCTATTTGCATGCTTAAAACCTAAAGAGAAATTGGATGCATTGATTTTGAGTAAGAACCTAGTAATTCGAAAGTAATTTACACATGCCCTGACATGTAAATATGCTAAACATATCTGCAGCGCAAACTATGTTAAGCTGCAATTAGTGGTGCCGCATCATAGCGTCATAGCCATAACCGTAGCCGAATGTATCTGTTGAGTTTTGGTTTTTTCCCGCAACCGTAAACAGCTGTGTGAAATACTTGACATTTGTTTTGATATTTGTGTTAAAAAATTGAATATTGGAAAATGATCCGTGTTTTAAGCCCAAAGCAAATGTTTTCATTGATTCTACTTCAATATCAGCTGTTTATGGTTATGACATGACTAATCGACACATATTGTTATGTTGCGGCTATGGTTATGGTTACGGCTATGGCACAAATAACTGCAGCCTTAGTTAAACTTTACGAAACTACGCTCTCCATACCTTATCCACTTCCTTTGTCATGTTCTCCTCAGCTTCACGTCTGTTTCGTATCGACCCACCTAAAAAGTTGACGCTATCCAACGTATTCTTGAATGTGTCTAAGAAGCGTTGCTTCAAATCAGCACCCACACGCGTCATTGTCTCCTTCAACTCCAAATGCATACGTTTCCGTCCTTTGTGGTGTGGTATCAGTACTGGCCGTACACCACTTAAATCAGGATTAACTAGCGCCTCAATGCGATAGGCGACGGGGTCGAATGGATGGAATATATTGTAAAAACCGGCGCAAGTGGGTAAGCGAAAGTCGAGACCAAGCTTGTCAATGCCGCGTATCGTCACGAACATACCTTAGCAGAAAACAAATCGTAAATAATTTTTTGAATGTGATAATGTGAATAGTGGAAGCACTTACCAATAGGCGAGCCCAGTGCGAAGAATTTTTTCGGTTGAAAATTCAGCTGCGTATAATGTATAAAGGGCTGGCCAGTGCCGGCATGGCCCATAGTATAGGTGGTGACGCTCAAATCATCGTTGTTCGTCTCCATAGGGCTTGTGCCATGCTGATCGGGGTTCTCCTGCAAACAAAAAATTCCAATATTTTAATTTAAATATTTTAACTCTTCCGGGGATCTTCTACCTATGAGGTTTGAAAACATCAATTTTGTTTTTGCTTTTTTCGAATCTATAAGATTTTGAAAATGTAGGGATTGTTCTAGTTGCAATCACAACTGCTGTATTGCATAATTTTTTCAAGTGTTACGTTCGTTGTGAAATTCTGGCAACCTTGACCAAAGTATAGCCTTTTAACTGTCAAAAATTTGGCTATTATTTCGCGAAAAGTGTTTTAAATCGGCATCACAAAATTTTGTTTGGCCGATTGGTTAATTTTGTTCTTTGTCATTTTCAATAATAAATTACCGTTAATATTGAAATTATTAAGGAAAATATTTATATATTTTATATTTTTATTTTTATTTATCTATTCAATGTAAATAAGAGACAAATAAGAGAAAAGGATCAGCTAAGCGTTTGCAACTGTGTTGCAAACCTTCCAAAGTGCTGCAATACAAGGGTCGTTTGAAAAGTCTGTGCAAATATAAAATCTACTTTGTTTGGGGTAAACATTTTTTATTTTCTGACATAGTCTCTTTTTAATCTTATAAACTTCGCCTGTTGTTCTAGTTTGTTAATGCCCTTAAAATAATAGGATTTATCCAAGTCTGAAAAATAGCCATTTGTATCTGCAATCACCTCCTCGTGTGCATAAAATATTTTTTCCCGCCAGCCATTAATTCAAAATGTGGAACAAATAGTTGTCCGAGGGATCCGAGGTAGCCAAGTCTGGAGAATAGGGGGATGTGAAACTAGCTGAGGCGTGTGCTGGTGCCTTGTCGTGATGGAAAAGGAAAATCATCCGACTTCTTCGATTCGAACGAATGCAAAACTCAAAGAAATAGACCGATCTGGCTGAAATTTAGTGTGTGTTTTTCTAAGAGATGTGCGAGATATGCGCCAGTAGTGCCATCTCTCTGATAGTGCACAGACTTCTCAAACGACCCTCATACTGCCGCTTTTAATACGTGGCTCGAACAAGCCCATATTTTGCTTTCTTGTATCTTTGAGTACGTTTTCCCGAAAGTGCTTTTGACATGACAATTCAAAAAATGATGAATAGATAAGCATACATTTTTCAAAGAATACACCAAAAATGTGCCGTTAACGTTTGACACAAGCTTTTTTTCTCCCTCTAAAGAATATTACAACAACAATAACTGTTAAAAGAGTGCAAATGACAATACGGTGAAAAAAGAAACTGTATCTCAATCGCGTTATTCGTTTCCCACAATTAATTCTCATTTATCAATATGGGAAGATGGTATGAACGATAGAAGACACAATTAAAGGGATCAGCATTTCTACTTACTAAATTCTGCTCCTCAGTTTCCTTCGGTGCCTTTTGGTGGCAAAGCAAATCAAAAAGTATCAACGAGCCCAAACTATGCCCAGCCACCGAAACACCGCCACTGAATTCTGGATGACGTTCACGGTATTTATTATACACTTCATTCATCGATGCCGCTACTGTGTTCATAATCTTCTGGCAATATTTTGGACTGGTGTAGAAGAGCACGTCGAGCAATGTGTTGTTGGTGAAATTGCGTAATTTCGGTATTGACTCCAAAGTAATTGAACGCAGTTTTTCATCGATTCCCATCTCCTCGGAATGTAAGTGGCTGTGCCACGAAATTGGCAGTACTTCAACGCGACCTACTAAGCCCATATCAGTTGAATTTTTGTAGTGTGACTGCACCAGAGCTTGTGCAATGTTGCGGAAATCGTCAACTAAAAAGCATGGGGAAAAAAGTATATGAGACATATTTGTAAAAGTGGGTAAAGCAATTTCGGAAATTAACAAAATTATTTATTTCGGATATTCGCAATTGCACTAACCAACTTCATCAACGCTGCGCATTTTTAAATCACATGCCGCACCAATGCCATGTACCATAAGCAATAAGTGATCGACCCGTTCCGATTCACCCTGTTCAATAGTGAACTCTTCAAGATCGCGTTTAACCACGCGGGGCCGTGTTGTCGTTTGCTGCGTTAAACAATTGTAAATACGTTTATACTTTGCCAGAACAATCATAACTCTAAAAATAAACTCACTGAAGTGCCTCCCCAGGCATCGCTGGATTGCTGTTGTTGGAAGTGTACAATCACAGTTGGTCCATGGAATGTCACTTGTTCATTCATAGAGAGTACGATTTTCTTATGCCATTCTCCACTCTCGACTGCCTGTTTGTACTCGTTTTCGAGCAGATCGGCAATTGGCTCCTCATAGGGCACCATTTTGGAATCGGTGCCTTTATAGAACCATGAACACCGCCTCACCTCAATTGGTGTACACTCCCAGTAGACTGATGTTTTAGTGCGTTCCTTTATATTGACATCATAACGACCTCCTTCAACGGCGACAATATTCGGAGCATTGTCTGCAAGTGGAAGTTATGAGTTTCATTACTTATTTATATAAGATTATTTTGGTAAACTTACCGCCCATGAAAAAGGTGGATTCCAGCAAACCAGAATCGTAATGACTAAATGGTGTCCAAACGAACTTGTTATTACCGGACGGCCGCTTGTAGAACCAATGCTTTAACGCAGGCGAGTAGGGCTGTAATAAATAATTTTAATGTGATCAAACGTATGGCAGATGCATAGTTGTTATGACAAAAATGCACTGGAAAGTTTGCTATTGTCTAAATAATCTAATACTAATAATAATAATCCTTCGATATTTTTTTTAATTTAGTGAGAATCGGATTCGGGTCTACCGGAATAGAACAACTTCACTCGACGTTTTTAATTATTTTAAAATATTCGCCTGTTGGAGATAATCTGGATAAGTTAGGTTAGGTTCGGTTATATGGTAAGGATAGGTTCGGCTATCAGAACCAAAAAGTCGTCCCTTGTAATATCATTGAAAAGGGGAAAGCGAGAAATAATGAGTTATCGGAGTCCATCCGCCATCTACTATATAACACTGAAAAGCTGCAGCTGCCTTAAGAGATCCATGTATTTTCTGGATGCCGTAGCAAGTTAAACTCCTACCTAACCAGAATTGACCTCGACATAGTCAACATATCGATGGTTTTCGAGAAAAGTGACATAATCCAAAAATACAAAATACTGAGTTGGGTCAGTTTTCTAGATAAGTGACGCGCCAATTCGATCACCTGACAAAACGACACTAACGCCATCTCTCAGAATTGCTTCAAGATTCGCTTATGACGCTTTTCCAGATAAAAATATATAAACTCTGTAATTGATTTTTGCTTTTAACGGCAAAACTTCCGAATTTGAGTTAATTTTGAGTTGTGTCGCTTTTCTCGAAAACCATCGATATGTTCGGCACGCCAAGATACCTCGAATCATACTAACCATCTCTTCACATGCCCACATAAACCTACTTATAGAACACCTCGCCTCCTTTGGCCACGCCGTGTCGAAACAACCTGCTTCCTGGACCTACCGTTAAATGAGATTGGCGATAATAACTGATGGCTCTAAATAGGGATCTGTGAGCTACTATCATACAATAACAATAAAGTTGGAAGAATCTATCAGAGACCGATCAGTTGATGAAATATCTATTTTCCCCTTTCTGACAATAATCGTTACACAGAAGGTGGGTGCATTTTTGAGCGGTTGCGTCCGTTTTAAATTTGACCCAACATTAAACAATAAGTAAAATTTTCGCGGATTCGCTGATATGATATTTTCTCATCGTTCCGAATAATTGAATATACTTATTTATTCAAAATTCAAACTTCGAGTTCCGTTATAAACAAAAATTTATATTCTGCTAAATCCGCGAAGTACAATTTGTTAGTTTTGTGAGAAATTGTTTTACAAATTGAATTCCGCGTATGAAAAATGATTTGAAGCAGTGTTTCTATGTACACAGTCTGAAGGTCTAAAAATGCAACGTAAATGTAGCGTGTATCTGCGCAAAATATTTGAAGATGTCGAAGACCTTCATAAATAAACGGGCGCAACGTTATACCGAAGTTAAAAACGTTGACGACTTCACCGGACGGATCTCGAAAAAATACCTCTCCAAAGCAAGATGTTTGTGACAAGGCCGAACTTATTGTTGCGTGAGGCTGTAGCAGCTTTAAGGAAAAGTGGTGATAATGTATCCAAAGACACGATTTGAAGATGTTTACGTGCAGAAGACCTCAAATTCCCAAGCCCTCTGCTCTCATTATCCCACATTGAAAAGAGATTCGCATCGGCTGAGGCAAATTGGGCAAACGCAAAATACACAATTTTCACACGTTGGTCCTGTTGTACTGCAGATAGTCGACAACTTCAACGAACTATTAAGCAACCAGTTAAGGTTCATGTTTGAGTCTGCTTCTCCGAAAAGGAATTGGGCATTCATTTGTAATAACCGTAAATTTTAATGCAGTTTTGCTGAATAAAAAAACTTGGTCAGCAGATTAGGTGAGTGAAATTCATAGTCTTAATTAATAAACACTTATTTAAACTAATTTAGTATTAAAGCGAAACTGTCTTGTAAAAATGTAAAAATTTTACTCACCACAGTCGTTGGTGGCGCCGAAGCAGCAGCCTTCTCACCAATCAACATATTAGCCATTCTTAACTCACGTAGGATCTCTTCAGGCAATTCTCCGTAATGTTTGTACACTGGATTTTCAACTTCAGTTTGCTCAGAAGCTATTTGTTCTCTTAGCTGGGACTCAGTAGCTATTTCCTCTTCTTGCTGAGGCGCAGTAGCTATTTGCACTTCTTGCTGTTGCTCAACAACTGTTAAACTCTTTTCAGGACTACGTTTGGTAAGTAACTCTGCGGGCAAAGTGCGTGAGTTCACGTTACTGTTATTCCACTCTGAAAACTCCGAGCACGATGAAGAGGGCGGTTCCACCAAATTTGAAACAGATGTAAACGAACCCAAATTACGTACGGCCAGACCGCTGTGCACTAGATCGTAGCCAAGATCACCTACACCGGCGTTATTCTCCCTTTGCGGTGGATTATTGAAGAAATTTTGTAAACGTTGATCTTCGTTTGGCTGAGTAACTGTTTGCTGTTGCTGTTGTTGTGGAGTTGACAAGGAATTGATTTCAGTTTCAGATGGGCACGTTGGTTGTAGTGTGTCAAAGAAATGAGCCGGAGATGAAGTAGTCGTTGACAATAGCGATACGTCCGATGGAGCTATTTGTGTTTGTTGTTGTCCTTTTAACAATTGTTTACTTTCAGTTGTAAGATTTGAAGTTTGTTTGAAGTAGTTCGAAAATGAGTTTATAACATCAGAGTGCTGAGGTTGAGTGTTGCTAGCAGTACAAGGAGATGTCTGTATGCCTGGGGCAACCGCTGCTGTAGTACCTGTTGTGTTAAAACTCAATTGTGGCGCTGCGGTTAGTGTTTCAGTTTCACTCTGCGTTGCCTCTGATGTTGTTTGTGGAAGTAGTATATTATCGAAGCCGAGTGGTGGTGGAATGCCTAGCGGGGACTGCGCTGTAACCTCGGCTGTAGTTGGCGCCTCGTGCGTAAGTGGCGGTGGTGCTATACTGCTAAGTGGTGGTAGTGATGGAAATTCTTTTGTTTCTTGAGTTTGTACCGGCAGAAAGAAACTCGACGGTGTCTGTTCAGTGTAGCTAAAGAAACCAGCGGCGCTTGGTAATGCAGCAGCAACAGCTGAATTTGGCACTTCTGATGGAACTTCGGTCGGAATCGTAGATGATAGTGGTTCGGTATTATTAGATAGCAAAGGCTGTTGTGGTGGCGTAAATATGTTGAATTCAGCTCCACCTGGACCAGCTATACCCAATGCATCAGCAAAGAAGTTTGCTAATTTCGGCTGAGTTTCACTGCTTGGAGTCGGCTGTAACTGTGGTTGTGCCACAAATGGTGAAGCAACAACGTTTTTACGAAATGGATTCGCGTTTTGTCCTTGTTCTGAGGATCGATGGGCCTGTGGAACACTAGGCGGTAATGGCGGATTGATGATTGGTTGATTATTAGTTTCTGCTTGGGATGATGGTACCACAAGTGTGCTAGGTTGGGCTTCTTGTAACGATAAAACTTGAACGTTTAGTGCAGGCTCCGCAGCTGAAATTGTCTCAGATTGCGATTCCTGCGGTTTTAGATGTTGTTGCTCGAACTTAGGAGGTGGAATTGGTGTAGAAAACAATTGTGGTTCATCAAATTTCGGAATTAGGGCTTCTTCTTTTTCTTGCTCCTTTGGAGACGAGAAAAGATCTTGCTGGATCGTTGACTCTTGTGGTTGTGCTGTTAGAGAAAGCTGCTCTAAAGCCACATTCAAAACTTCGGATGGTTTTGTAGTCTCAGCCCACGTATCTAATGAAGTAGACTTTACTTCACTTTCAAGATCTGTAGCTACTTCCGGCACGACAGCTTCAATAGTTTGCTGCTGTATTATAGCGCCTAGATCTTCACCAGGTAAAGATTGGCCTACAAAATTTGTATCTGGCTCCTGCCCTGCTATGTCGGATACAGTAAGTAATTGTGGATCTCTGGCTGTGTCAGTAGTGGGTTTCTCGTCAGCTATGGGCTTGTCAACGGCAAATAGCCCAACACTTGATTCAGCCGGTTGAGCAATAAAGTAACTAGGCACCAGAGTTGGAGCCGCTGGTGTAGGGGCCAATGGATTTGGTGCACTTGTTGGCGCTGGTGAACCAAAAGGATTGAAAAAACTGGTTGGTGGAACAAACGGTTGTACTATATCTGCCTGTACTTGAACGGGGGCTGTCTCGGCAGGAGTCAAAGGACTTTTATAGAGACGTGTACCCTTCTGCAAGCGAAATGAAGTTGAACCGCCAGTTGATGGTAGAGGTGTTTGATTGCTTGAAACAGGTTGCTGAGCAGTTGGAGGTGGGAAAATAGATTGGGAGGGAGGAAAAGTAAATGTTCCTGGTGTGGATGGCAGCTGTGCTGGGTTACTTGGCCCAGTCGTTCCTTGATCGAATAATGGTACACCAGTTGGTCGTTGTTGAGTAATAACCTCTGCCGACGCAAGCTGCTTTGGTTGATCCGGAATTTCGACTAAAGGTGGAGATCTTACTTGATCAGAACTTGCTTGCGTCGATTCAAATACTGGAACCGTGCCAGAGAGAACTCCTGTTGCTATTGGAGGCGCAAATGAATAGTTGTTGTGCGAAGACGCACTTGCTGATGTAAGTAAAGTAGAAGGAGCTTGTGTTGGTGCTGAGTTGTTGGTTGACTGTTCTGATACACCAAACGTAGCAACTGGTTTGGACGGCTGTTTTGTAGGGTCAAAGTAAGAAATAGGTGTTGTTGAGGCGGATGGACGTTGTTTGGTAGAATCCGCTGTAGCACTTTTTGGTGGACCAGCTACGAAACCAGTAGTGGGTGGTGGTGGCAGAGGCTGGCCTACAGGTGGTAGAGGTGGTGGTTGTGTAAATAAATGTGAAGTTTGTTGTGCTGTTGGCACTTGCTCTTGTGCAACACTCTGTTGTGGCGGTGGCAACTGAGGAGGTGCGAAAAACGCCGCGGAAGACAGGTTCGGCTCTACAGAAGCAGGGTAGAATTGAGCTGCTGGTGGTGGTACTGCAGCTGGTGCCAACCCACTAGCACCAATATATTGGCCTGTGTTAGCACTCGCAGCTTCTGAAGGTGGGTGCTGATATACACCTGTAAAACTGCGGTGTGATTGTTGTGTCGTATCTTCAGGAAATGTTTTATTTGAACCCTGCGTAAAAGTGCCTGTCGCTGATTGCACTAAACCGGAGATATTCTGCAGTACTCCACTTGGTACCAAATTGCTAATATTCGAAAATAGACCACCAGTTTTACGTTCCTCTTTTCCAGGAAAATGAGCAGCTTGATAGCTACTTTCGTAAGTGTCCAATTGGGGTGCTGCCGGTGCTGTGGGATAGCCAAAGGGATCTGTTAATGATGTGGATTGTGATGGTAATGGTGGTATGCCTTGCACAGGAGCTGCAGTGATTAATGGATCTATCGTCGGTGCGGGAACACCTGCAGTTTGCTCTGACAGTCCTGGTATGGGCGCATACAACTTCTTTTTCGCCGCAAGACGATAGGTATTCTGACCACCTGCTAGCGGTGGAGGCGCCGCGCTTGCTGCGGGCAAAATTGGCACTTCAGTAGGCGTGTACAATTTGGGCGGTTCAGGTGGTAATGTTGTGATGCTCTCCGAAGTTGCAAATGGTGAGTTACCAGCAGGATGTGCAAACGCTATGGGTGGTGGTGCATTTGCCTGTGGATTATTGTAATAAGGATACTGTTGTTGTTGTGTTTGGAATTGTTGTTGCAAATAGGCTGGTTGTATATCCAGCTGTGATGCTATGTTATCGTTCTCGTTGTTATCACTTATGGGCGTACGTTCGCGACTATTCGAACCAGAATACTCAGAGATGCGTTTGGAAAATGTCGATAAAACACTCGATGCCACCGATGGCAGTGCTGAGAATGAAGAGGCCGCTTGGGTAAGTATTGAATCAGTAGGCTGATTGCTCGACTCCGACCAGAGTGGATTTGCGTTCGGATCGATATGTCCTGTATTTGCAGCGGAGTCAGTTCTTGATTGTGTTTCGTCGTTGCTTGTATTCAAATTGATTTCGTCTAAATTTTCGGTGTCAGTATCTGTTGGGCTGCCAATAGTGACGAGCGGTTTTGGCTCTGTTGAGTACAGAAGAAAAGAAAACAAGGAAAAATTTAGTAGAATTCATATAGGAAAATTAGATTAAAATTTAATTCAAATAAGATAATTTTTGACGAAAACTAAATAATCGTTACGATACAAAAATCTATATTTTGATTTACAATAATGGATTTGAAAAATATAGTGGTTTTTTTACTCGTATGGGAGGTTGAATTAGTTTTAAAGGTTTTTTTCGAAGATTTGGGGCTTTATTGTGAAAAAACGGTACAAAATATTTTATTCGAAGTATTGGCCATCGCTAGCTACAACTTTCGCCCATCTTTCGGGCAATTTACGGATGCCGTTTCTCCAAAATTCTGGCCGCTGCTTGGCTATCCATGACTCAACCCATATTTTGATAGCCTCGTACGAGGAGAACCGCTGGTCCGCCAAATCGAGACTCATATGCCGGAACAAATGATAATCGGAGGGAGCTATGTCTGGACTATACGGCGGGTGGGGTAACACTTCCCAGCCAAGCGTTCCAAGGTATTTTTTGACAGGTTGAGCAACATGCGGCCGAGCGTTGTCATGTTGCAAAATAACCTTGTCGTGTCTTTTTACCGTTTCCGGCCGTTTTTCTTTCAATGCCCGGCTTAAACGCATCAATTGCAGTCGGTAACGCTCCCCCGTGATTGTTTCGCCCGGTTGGAGCAGCTCAAAATATACGACGCCGACCTGATCCCACCAAATGCAGAGCATGATTTTCTTGCCGTGAATATTCTGCTTGGCCGTCGACGTTGATGCGTGGCCGGGCAAACCCCATGATTTTTTGCGTTTTGGGTTATCGTAGTGGATCCATTTTTCGTCGCCAGTCACCACCCGATGCAAAAACCCCTTCCTATTTTGTCGCTCGATCAGCAATTCGCACGAAAAAAATCACCGTTCGACGTCGCGCAGCTTCAACTCGTACGGGACCCAATGTCCTTGCTTTTGGATCATTCCCATCGCTTTTAGACGCTTGCAAACGGTTGATTTATCAACGCCCAATGATTCAGCAAGCTCTTTTTGGGTTTGGCACGAGTCCTCGTTTACCAATTCCCCCAATTCCGCGTCCTCGAACTTTTTGGGCTGGCCAAGACGCTCCTTGTCTTCGGTGTGAAAATCACCACTTTTGAATCGTCGAAACGGGATGAGGCTTTGTCATGAATATATATTCAGTATTGCCAACGCGATAAAGTGATAAATAGCGCCATCTGTGTGTCACCTTTAAAACTAATTCAACCTCCCAATATAATATTTTTTCAGTGATAGCTCTGTTTTTTTGCTGAAAAGTCAGTATCACATCTCAAAATATAATCAATCGCTTCACGCTCGAAAAAAGTTGGGAAGTATTATAACCTTATTTCCAAAGGCTCTGCTGTGTAACTTAAATTGCGAAAAGCTGCCACATCTGGGAATCGGAAAACTCGCGGGAAGTCAATGCATCCCACAGAGTGTCAGCTCGGTGCGGATTTTGAAGCTGTGGCATCAGTGGTGCATTGGTGAGTGCTAAAGAGGCACGATAAACGATTTGTTGTGGCTGGGAATTTCAGCAAGATGGCACGAAATACCACACAGACCATCCTCAATTTATATTTTGTACTCCAAGTTCAGTAATCGTCTTGCCAGCAGCTCGGCGATTTCAATGAGCCATACCCGATTTGTCCGTTAGACAGTTTTTTGGCTGGCACTAATAAAGACCGATCTGCTGAGAACTTCCAATTCATTAAAAAATCGTCTCTTCCTCTTCTTCATCTAGACAGCTTCATGTGCCTGCGTGCCTAGCGTCTGGGCGTGTCTACCTATTATACAGTGCCCCGTTATAGCAGAAATCAGTGTGCTAAGATCACGTTTATTTTGACTTAGCCGAAATTCTGTGCGTGCATTGAGAGCCGGCCAGAATTGTCGGGCAATTTTGCAGGCTGGTTTGTTACACTATCTTCCATTAGCTATTCTTAAAAAATTCGCTTGCATGTCTGTAAGGGTATATCTTTATAATGGTCGATGTAGATATTTATTTATTAAGTAGCTTCGTACGTAGTCTTGCTAGTTCATCTACTCTGTAGTTCCTCTCGACGTCGCAATGGCTAGGAATCTACATATATTACATTCGAGCGAAATGACTCAGTCACCTCGTTTAGAGATGTAAGGCATTTCATAGCTACCTTGGATATTGTTGATTGTTGGAATTTCATCGCCGCCCTACTCTCAGTAAATGTAGATAACTTAACCAGGTATCACATCACATTGTAGTAGTATCACGGCCGTAATAATTGCCATTGATTCAAAGGTACTGTATAAACTGCTAAAAGGTACTGCAATAGCCGAAAACTAAAAGAAATTCATAGATGTTCGAAATATACTCCTCCGCTCATCCTTCTTTCGGCTTTGAGCCGTCTGTGAGCCATACATGGGTGGACTCGCCCTATTTCCGGGAGCGTAATTAATGTTGGACAACCTTTTTGAGGTGTTCACTAACAATAAATTTTTCTTGCAAATCTACTATTGTATATAATGCTATGTTGTGATTGGCATAGCACCGGTTATGAGAGCAGATGCCAGCATTTGAACCTTTTGTCACCCTTGTCAAAGGTGTTCCACCACACAATGTCACAATAGGGAATAGGCCTAACCACTTAACCGCCGCTCTACTGAACCGTTTCATTGTTTCAAATTTGATCTGCTGCAAAAATAAATCTAAAGAGTACACCCTGTCCTTGCTTTACGCGTCCTATCTGGAATTGTGGGTGCCCAACTTAGCTTCCTAATCGGCACAATGCCTATATATTTAGCCGTTTCCGTTACTCTAAGTGTTTTCTACCCTAGGAATACCTCATGTTAAAAGGTGTCCGTTAGTGACTCATTTTCTCGGTACTCACTCCTAATCCTTGTTTCTGTTGTTTTTATCGCAAAGTGAAATGAGTGGCTTGAATATTGGCTTCCAATACTTCAAGAGTTGCGGATTTGTCGGCATAAACCAATGACTTAACATAGCTCCATATAAAGAAATGCAGAGGCTTTAAACCAAACGAATAAGGGGCTGATGAATAGGACCACTTCTGGAAAGGAAGTTTTCCCCAAATTGATTGTGCAACAAATCGATTGCTAAGACCGCTGTATGGCAACACGAAGTGCTCTATGAACTTCGCGAACTGATTTTTTTATATTTTTTTAAAGAGAATTTCAATAATTTGGATACGTTGTTGTGGCGTTAAACGATTCATGAGGGTTTTACCAAACCTTACCGCACAGAAATATCAACACAGAACATTAGAAAAAATACATAAGGTATCTTCTAGGCTTTAACTAAACATATCCGAAGAGATTTTTTCAAAATTTTTTATTTTAATAATATTTCATTTATTTAGACAAAACTTACTTGAGTACCAAGAATAAAAAAAGAAGCAAAAATATTATTAAGAGAAAGAAACAAAACTTCTTGAAAAAAAAATAGAGCAAATCAAAATTGATTTTAATAATAAAAATATTAGAAAAATGTATCAAGCCATAAAACAACAATCTAAATCCTTTTACCCACTGACGAATGTTGTCAAAAACAAAAGTGGAGAAACACTAAGTGATAGACAGCAAATTATTCATCGTTGGAAGGAACATTTCAATGAAAGTCTAAATATACAAAAGAAAAGAAGGAGAAACACCAGAATAACAGGCCGCGGAGGTGAATATAAGCAGCCCTAGTTTTGAGGAAATAAAAGCCGCCATAAACAAACTGAAAAATTATAAAAGTAGCGGCGATGATGGGGTACCGGCTGAATTACTAAAATATGGTGGAATAGAGTTGGCCAAACATCTGCACAACCTAATAATAAAAATATGGGAAACCAACACCTTACCTGCAGAATGGTTAGCAAGCATTATTGTTCCGATACATAAAAAAGGCGATAAAGCAAACTGTCGAAATTACCGAGGCATATCGCTACTGAACTCAGGGTACAAGGTCTTCACAAATATTCTATATTTAAGGATGAGACAATATGCTGAAAAAATACTCGATGATTACCAAGCAGGTTTTAGAGCCAACTGGTCGACGACCGACCAGGGCTTCATGATCATGCAAACCTTTGAAATACTATATGAATACGACATTGATATTCACTGTCTATTTATCGATTTTCAGCAGGCATTTGGTCGCATAGACCGAAGTAAAATAAAATACTTGTTGCAGACTATAGGCACATCAACAAAGCTTATTGAACTTGTTATTAAGACCCTTACAAATGCGACAGCAAATGTTATAGTGCAAGGTGAATGCACGGAACCGTTCTCTATTGTCTCAGGAGTTAAACAAGAAGATGCCCTCTCAACATTGATATTTAACCTGATGCTACATGCAATACTAAACGAAATAGACCCGAATGGAAGAATCTACAACAAGCCATTCCAAATGTGTGCCTATGCAGATGATATGCTAATAATGACAAAAACTAGAAATGAGCTGCAGGCTACGTTCAAAAAGCTGGAGGAAAGAATACATCTAGCTGGACTCAATGCAGAAAAAAACTATGATCTGGAGTGTGGGGCATACACATTCCAATGTGCAAATGAGTTCACCTACTTGGGCATTACATTATCAGCCAACCAAGACATCTCGGTAGCAATCAACGACAGAATACGGGCAACCAACAAAGCATATAATGCCAATCTAAATTTGCTCAGATCTAAAATATTATCGCGTGAGCAAAAATTAAGAATATATAAAGCACTGATACGACCTATGCTTACATATGGCTGTTAACTATGGACGCTGAAAGCTAACGAGACAAAACAGCTAATGTGCTTTGAAAGAAGAGTGTTCCGAAAGATCTATGGTCCGCTTATACTGGCAGATGGCACTTACCGCATTAAGCACAATGCCGAACTGAAAGACATAGTTAAGAAAGAAACTATAATAAGATTTACTAAGTCTCAACGACTTAGATGGCTGCAACATGTGGCTAGAATGCCAAGGGAGCGATCAACGAGAAAGGCAATAGATCTTCGCCCAAAGGAAGATATGGAAGCTGTTCTTAGGAAAATGCGCATGCAATGTTGGGGGGAAGTGCCTGTAAATCGAGACCGATGGCAAGAAACTGTGAAGGAAGCAATGGTTCTCCAAGGACTGTAACGCTAAGAAGAAGGAGAATATTTTATCATAAACAAATGGTATGAAACATGCACCGTGCAGCAGTTTCATAAAAAACAGGCCGGCCACAAACGACCATCGACATGGGTTTAGGGTTAAAAATGTAGAAAGATTTCCTAATGTTCAGTTCTTTGCCAAGCAGATATAATTTATGCACAAACATTAAATCTTATCTGAAACTAAGCCCAAATTCAGACAAAGTTATAAACTTTCAAGTGCATGAGGTCATTTCAAATTGTACGCACATAGCATATAAAAAGCCGATAATGTGGCGCACATCTAATACAAAAGTTAGGCATTAGACAGTCGTAGTATGTCCTGCATACTAAGCGACTGAATAAACAGAAAACACGAGTGTACTCATTGTTAATGCAGCGGACGCTTGGCAAGGTTTCAATTGTTCAAGAAATGACATTATAAAACCACAACGAAGCCATATTTGAATATGTCCTCTTGTAAAATATTCGTAAGGCAACGTCCCAAAAACACCATTAAATTTATTATTAAAGCGCATAAGCAGATATCGCATGTGCATACAAATAAATAAATATGCATGTGTGGGTGTGTGTGCATACATAAGTATGTATGTGTATGGGAGGCGGAACAATATTGTGTATGTGCACGAGAGGCGGAAAGCAAATAAATTATAAAGAAGTTTAATCAAAAATAATATACAGTAACGAGCGATATTGTAACTGGTTTCAGGTTGGTTTGAGAAGACAAGAATAAAAAATTAAAGTATAAGAACAAATACAAAAAATATAAAAATAAAAATAAAAAACAACAATTTTGATAATTAAACTTCATCCTTCCCGGCTACTGTTCGTTAGGCATAAATACTTTGCTTCGAGCCGCTTTTGTAGCAGCTGTCATCTTAGCACTTTTTTACTACGCCTGCGGATAAAGCAAGTTTAGATACTATCCGTCTGATGAATTTCATCAGTCCTTACTGATCAGAGACTAATTCTCTTTTTAGAATTACAGTGCGTTGCTCCGCTGGTGCTAAGGCTCGTGTAAGATCCTTCTGTTGACACAGTGATAACCACCTACTCAGAAACATACCAACCTATCAGAAGCGACATATGCACCTTCGGCGTTCCATCATTGGCTGCTGAGAGCGACTGCCTTTTGAAAATCGTATATTTTTGATTTGAATGCCCACAGTAGAAATCCAAGCAAGGAGCTATTGCCTGTATATCGAGCCCAAACACACTGGGCCATGGGGGCCGCTGTGAAGCAAAATACATGTACAAAATACTCAAGACACAAACTCGTTTTTTGCTTCTAGCACTCGTTAATGGCAAATAATATCAAATTATAACTTTACCAGCATCGCGAATCGATTTAGTCATTTAGTTCATCCGGAGAACTCGAGTAAAAAGGCAATGAAAGTTAGTCACTATCCGCAGTATATAAAGAGTTGGTATTAAAAATAGATAAGAGCGGTCACTAATCATGCCCATCTTCCATATTACTGTAATTTTCAAACTCTTAAAAAGTGGCATATTTCCTTAACTACTATAGAAAACTTGCCAAAAAGTAATATAAGGAAAGATTTTCAAGATAGAAGCTCAAAGTGAAGCCAGGTTATTTTCCACCTGATATTTTCAACGCAGAGGAGGTCTTCCTTTTCCTTTGCTACGACCAGCTGGTACGGATCGAATACTTTGAAAGCCGGAGCGTTTGTATCCATTCGGACGACATGACCTAAACAACGTAGCAGCTGGACTTTTATTCGCTGCACTATGTCTTTGTCGTCGTAAAGCTCATACAGCTCATCGTTCCAGCGCCTGCGAGATTCGCCGTCACCAACGTGCAAAGGTCCAAAAATCTTTTGCAGAATTTTCCTCTCAAACACTCCAAGCGACGCCTCATCGGATATTATCATCGTCCAAGCTTCTGCGCCATACGATAGGACCGGCATAATGGGAGCCTTGTAGAGAGTTAGTTTTGTTCGTCCAAAGGAGACTTTACTACTCAATTGCCTACTTAGTCCTAAGTAACACTTATTGGCAAGAGAGATTCTACGTTGGATTTCAAGGCTGACATTGTTATCGGTGTTCAAGCTGGTTTCAAGATAAACGAAGTCTCTTTAAACCTTGATATCATAACTGCGCCGACTCTTTTTCGTTTGATGGCAGGAGGTACTTCATTTTGTCCTCGTTCACCACCAGACCCATTCGCTTTGCCTCTTTATCCAGTTTGGAGAAGGCAGAACCAACAGCGCGGTTGTTAAGCCGATGATGTCAATATTGTCGGTATACGGTATGTTTATATAAGAAAAAACAAAAAACAAACAGTATCATAATTTGATGCTAGTGGACTATCTGCCATGTCTATCTAAAAAATGTATTATATTTAGTCTAAATATGCGAAAAATCTACCAACTTTACATACATAAATACATACATATGTACTTATACATTTGCATGCATATATACAGGGTGGGCCATATAGCGTTTGCTGTTTGAACCACCTATTTGTTTGAGAATGGTAACACAAATGACATGTCAAATGTGTTCATAATTTACTTAAAGGTTTCACATTTACGAAATGGGACGCTATACCCTTAAACAAGATTGGGAAATATTGAAAACCTATTTCCAAAGTGGTGAGTCTTCTTCTTCTTCCGCGGTTACAGTAAATGACGAGCGTATCCGTGACATGCTCAACGAGTTTTTGTTTCCAAAAATTGAAGAGGATGACATGGACGACATTTGGTTTCAACAGGACAGTGCAACTTGTCACACTGCCAAAGTTACACTCGAACTTTTGGCTACCGTTTTTGAAAACCGAATAATCAGCCGAAATTCCGATATCAATTGGCCGCCTCGGAGCTGTGATTTAAGCCCGTTGGACTATTTTTTGTGGGGAGCCGTTAAGCACAAATGCTATGCGAACCATCCAGAGACGATTGATGCTTTAAAACACGAAATCGAAGTTGCCATTCATGAAATTGGAGCCCAAACAATCGAAGATGTGCTTAAAAATTGGGTTGATCGAATGGTCTATTGTAAAGCCAGTCGTTGATTAGTTTTTTTTTATAGCCGATTCAAAAAGCAAATTTTCCATGGCCCACCCTATACATAAGATCCTCGTATGAGTATGCAAATGACAAAGACATTTAATAAAAAGCATACATTCACTGGGTATAACAAAGTATATGAAACTTACGATTCTAACTGGACTTACACACTTCTTTACTTGTTTAAGTAATAATTAGTTATTGATGATCCATGTTATAAATGATAATAAAAATGCACATATTTATTTATAATTATATTGTTGAGTGTTTACAGCTTTATTGCGGATATGTAGACATTTAGGCACTTGCGCTACAAATCACTATTTAGCCAGACCGACTGCAGGTGATCAACATCAAGTCGATTGGCATTATTTAATATCATTAGAAATGCATGTCAGATATTTGTTGCTGCCGTTGGAGTTGTAGCTTATATAAGCTAGCCACCAATTTGCGGTTAGTCGCTTTTTAATTAAACAATTAATTACAAATACATATTAAGTATGTACGCTTATAATATAGAAGCAGACGGAAAGAAGTACATAAATAAAGTACCCATACAAGATCTTCTGGTTATTCATATATCTGTACAAGTACATATACATATATGTATACAAATATACACTAACGCTCACTTAATGTACTCACTTCATTTTTCTTCAATATTCGCAATACTTTTCATGCAACATTTTTTTCGTTATTTTTTATAAAAATATGGCCCCTTATGAATCAGAGTCTCAAACTCACAAAAATTTAAAAAAATCATTATCGAACTTTTAAACTTTTTGATCACTATTCTTAGAAAACTTCTGGGTATGTAGTTTAAAAACGCATTCCATAAAGTGAAAATTTTAAGTCACTCAAAAATCATTTTGATTTTTGACGATTTTTTGCCGAAGGTGCATCTCTTCTTTATAAAGCAAGTGGGAAGTCTTTAAATGGAAGACAATTTTCCAACTTTTTAATCAAAATTTTTAGAAAACTTCTGGGTATGCAGTTTTAAAGTTCATTCAATGTTATTGTAAAAAAGTGCAAGTTTGAAGTCGCCCAAAAACCGCAGTGATTTTTGGTAATTTTTTTTTATATATGATATTGAGCATGCGTTAAATGTAGAAAATGGTGATGATGATTTTTGACCCACTTGAAACTTGCACTTCACTATACCAAAATTCAAAGCGCTATGAAACTGTTTTCCCGGATTTTAACTAAATACTCTGAGTAAAAATTATTATTCTGAGTAATTTTGATGAAAATTTTCTGCATTTTTATAAATTTTGTACAAAGATGCCTTGCATTATATAGCTTTTGTTGTAGTATAAAATATATTATTATAAGCAAATAATTGAAATTAAAAATTAAATAAATAATTTGTCAAAACCTGTCAATATATGGCGTACACTCTCTTTTGACGCTGACAGTTTATGTATATTACATGCAAAATATAATTTACAATTTATGTGGCGGAACCTTTGATAATGGTTGAAAAACTGTTATAATAGAATAAATGTTAAAGCAACAAAATTTCACACAGCGTAAAAATATATAATTAAATAAAAGCGTGGCTAAAATATTATAATTTATTAACTGAATAATATACGCGGATATCACAGTTTATTGGATTGGTAATGCAAACAGCTGAGGTGCCCTTGGGCACCACAATCTCCATCAAAATGAACATTTTGCTTATTTCCGGGTACAGATGGCGTCGCATTCGCGCGCGTTGCTAGCACCACCTTGTCACATAGCGCTTACAACCTTTTTTGGGTATCGTTTAGAAAAAAAACTAACTTTTGAAGCTGCTGGTTAAAGTGGTCATCAGACCCGGCCATCATCCACGGATGAGGGGATTTTTTCAGAGAAAAGAGGAGACTAAAATATAAAAGTATGAATAATTTGACATTCTGGCGACGCGAGTTATGACCGCATATACAAATATTATATTTATAAGAACTAAGGATAATTTTATATGAGTGATAAGACTTAGCTCTGTTCGAGCTACCTAACCGAATCACCTAAATGATATTTCCTGTTATGTAACTAGGAAGGCTCAAAAAAGTATTATTATTATATATTATATATTAGAGTAAACATACATATATCTTACAAACGAAAGAAGGTCCAAAAGCTCCCCAAACAGAGTTGCTGAAAAAAGTAGTAGGGATTTTTTTTTTTAATTAGCACTGAGTATTTGGCAACCCAACAAAACCATGAATACTAAGTTTAAGTCATATCACACTGCGACTATTCATTAACCTGATATGTCTAAGTTACGGTGGTTCCCATCCTCGACAAGCCGCATATAGGCCTGGTGCCCCATTGTGAAACCACTAGTTTGGGCTCGAGTTCCACCCTCTAATTCGGAATGTGGTATAAATCGTGAAATATTGTGGATGGCTCTGTATTCTAAGTCTGCCAGAGCTCTAGTAGGTCCGTGGGAGAGGAAGTGTTCAACCTCTCTTCATCTCTCTCTCATTCTTGGAGCCGCAACAGAAGTTATTACTAGATTGATAAGGGACTTAGTTCTATGCTCATTCCTCAGACCTATCTAATTACCTCACAAGTGGACTCCAAGACCCATTTACTGTTGGTTCGCCCGATGTAGTCTGACCTGATACAGAGCTTGCTTGAGGATAAATGTGTGGATCTCCATTGACTGAACAGAATTGAACGATTTAAGAGCAGTTCACTTCCCAGCCAGCTCATCCGCAATGCAATTTCTAGGAATGTATATGTGCCCAGGAATCCAGACAACGTTTGTAGTGCATCACAAAGCCAGCTCATTTAAAATAGCTCTATATTGGATTGCCACTTTGGATGAAGTGCCCTGGCACTGTAGATAATTTATGGCAGCTTAAATCTGAAGTAAGTAGGCTACAGCGCGTCGAGTGTTAAGCAGGCGTGTACAAGCGAGTTTTTGAATCTGCATAGTCAGAACAGAGATTAATTTTTCAACTGTATGCTACTAGACAAAAGACTTGGATTTATCACTAAGAATCTGAGTCGTAGTGAGAGGAGTCAAAGCAGCAGCGCCACCAGCAGTTCAAAGTAATAAGTTCATAGTAGCTGAAGAGACGGTGAAACCAATGAGCCCAGTGGAAAATAACGCTGCACTTTGAGAAAAATTAAAAGACTCCTACGAAAAATATAACGGGGATAAAAGACTTGAAATGTGCTTCTGTGGCATGTACTATGGCTATGACTGCCCTAAACAACTGTGACTTTAAAACATCGCCGCTTCAAGTTGTTCAAATATACAGTATATTTATTTATTTATTTAATATATGGAAAATAACAATAAATTATTATTTTACAATAAAAGGAGCACTAGCTGCCAGGGCTTACGGCTCAACAGTATATTTATATACAAAAATATGTAGAAAGGAGCATCTAGCAAAAAATTTGCTATTGATGTGAAATCGGTATCTTCATTCTATGGGCTTCTAAACCTCTCCTTATACCTAGAACACAGTTTAGTTTCAGCATTAATTTGCGTTTTACATTTAAAATATACTATATGTACTCGTATATGCACAGAGTGTCAGCTGGCAACAAATTAACGTACGCATAAACTTATCCTTATCATGATCATCAAATTTCGCTAAATAAAAAATTATATTTATTTAATTAAGAAAATGTCATAACGAATTCCAGAGAACAAGAATTTCAGCGAAGTAGTGGATAATAAAGCCATTGTGGCAACAAAGTCATTGGGGCAACCATTCGGACTATGCTAGCGAGTCAATTCAAAACAACTGCATAAAAATAAACAATAAACAAACAAACACAAGCTCAAAATGTGCAATGGGCACAAATATGCTACGTTAACACCACAAACAATGTTGAGACAATGGCACTTGCCTCATTGTTTTGGCCAAAAACGTGCTGCAGCACATTCGGCTTTGGCATATTTTCGCTGTGACTTTTGTTTATTCACTTTTCCGCAAAAGTGTTTGTAAAATTTTTAGTTGCGTTGAAGTTACCTCGATCTTGAAACGTGTTCTGCAAACCAAAAGAAATGCATTCAAAAAATAAATTATTTACCGAGTAGGTAAATATATATGCATACATACATACATACATACATACTTATGTACGTGAGTGTAAAAATGAAATTATTAACAAAATGTAACGCAGCACCAGCAACAGTTTTGCTTTAAGAGACGGAAAAAGTAAAAGAGATATAAGTACAAGGTGGCGAAAAATTACTCACCCCTATTGGAAAATATATAATTTTTGCATATATAAATTTTGCAAATTATTTGCACATATACAAACAGACGAGAATAG
Organism: Anastrepha fraterculus; assembly: GCA_037575425.1. Classification (NCBI taxonomy): domain Eukaryota; kingdom Metazoa; phylum Arthropoda; class Insecta; order Diptera; family Tephritidae; genus Anastrepha; species Anastrepha fraterculus. Next base: position 122,887 of record JAYXIM010055866.1, on the reverse strand, counting down.
ACAATCGAGCTCATAAAGATCAAAATAAAGATTTCCTTCACTCAAAATCATTTTATTTTTTATTTTTATTACTATTACTATTATTTTATTTTTATTTATTGCATCCCAAAAACGGAATAATTTACATTAATTGGTGGCATCTTAGTTGCAAGCCAATAATTTATAACAGGTACAAAATATTGCAATTAAATATATGTCTATAAATATTTATTATATAAAAAAGTTAACAATTTTACAAACAAGAAAAACGTTTACTGTAAAAAGTTTCGGATGACAAGAATTGAGTAAAGCTGCTTTCTGCATGTCGAAAATTAGAGATTCTGGGAGTGGAAGAGTTTTAACGTTGTCTGCTAAATTTTTATGCACGAGTCAGTGGGCTGAGATGATAATTGGTACACCTTCCTTAGCTTCCACTGGCGTTTGACATCGATACCTAGGTCAGGATATTTTGATATCTTCTCTGCGTATGTTTTTTATTTTATTTTTATTATTATTATTATCGGTTTAATAAAAAAGTAAATAAAAAATAAAATTGAATGATTAATTTTGCGCCACCTTGCATAAAAAAAAAACAAAAAAAAAAAAAAAAATTAGACGAACAATCAAAAATATATCGTAGTCACAATGCGTATAAAGTCGGTTACCCTGCTGGAAATCTTATTTACAAATATGTACTCGTATACACACAAAATGTATTTATGAAGATCCAAGTTCAGCTAAGCGTGAAATTACTTATTTTACATGAAGAATTTTAAATAATATGGAAAATCTGTTGAGAAAGTTAGTGCCGCATTCGGTAACAATTTAAGAAACGCTTCCGGAAAATCATTACACAGATGATCGCATTACAAATGAAATAAAAAAGCCATTTAAAAAAACACGGGTATTGCTCGACAATCTTTCTTGACGTTGTCGAAACATTTGAAGAGGTTTGGCACGAAGGGCATTTACATAACAAATTAGCAAATTGCAACCTTCAAACTCCCTTCAAGTCGTACCTCTCTGACAGACGATTCACGGTAAGAGTAAACGAGTTTATTGTAGAAGAATTTCTGATACTGGCTGGTGTGTCTCAGGAAACTGTTCTTGGCACATCGTGATACCTTCTCTTTGCATAGGTAGAAAGAATCATTTAAATTAAACATTCGCGAGTGATACCACAATTATGTACCGAAACAGATACCTAACAGAGGCAACAAATGCTTTACAATACCACATAAATCTTGTAGAGGAGTAGCTGGGAAACTGGCGAATTAAAGGGAATGAGCAAAAAGCATTTGAAATTTACGCTCTAGACAACCTCATGTCCTGCTGTTTTATTTTTTTTTTTTGAATAACATAATCATTCCCTAAGATGGCAACGTTGTACAAACCGTGGGTGTACACTTTGACCTACCTGGAGAAGACACACTCCTGGAAAAAAGGTATAAATAAATTTGAAAACTTCAAACATACTTTGCCTAATGAAACGGAATTCTGCATTAAAATTAGCATACAAAGGCGTGTTATATAATTCCATTATAAAGCCAAAATGGTCTGTTTTACTGACATATACGAATATACAGGTCAAAGTAAGTGAGAGTAAGTCAAAACCTGAACAAACAAAAAGCTCTTCAAATAAATATGGCCGATGACGATATCAAAATAGCAGCAAAAAGTATCTTAAAAAATTACAGACCCGCCCGAACCCTGTTGCTACTGCTCTCGCACATACAATCGACGAATCACGCCTACACCATTTCAAACAGTACTTTTGAAAATTTTGATTTTGATATTAGAAGACTTCAATTCAATTCGAAGGTATAAATTCGATTTAAGAAAGTATCATACAGATGTTTTAAAGCACAGCATGAGGTCGAAGTGCAAACCTCCAATCAACCTATGTCTATCAATCACACGGATTTTAGAATAGTCAAATGTACTTTAGAAAGCAATAAATGTAGTTTAGAAAGTGGCAAATGCACTTTAGAAAACATCAAATCTATTCTAGAAAGTGTCAAATGAATTACACAAAGTCAAATAAATTCTAGAAAGTGTCAAATGTACTTTGAAAAGCATCAAATGCATATTAGAAAGGTTCAAATGTGCTTAAGAAAGGGGCAAATGTCCTGTAAAACAAAACATGTACTTTAGAAAGCAAGAAATGTATTTTAGAAAGGAACAAATATACTTCAAAAAGCAACAAATGGGCATTTAAAAAGTATCAAATGCACTTTAAAAAGGCTGAAATGTGTTTAAGAAAGGAACAAGTGGCCATTATAAAGTAAAAAAATATACAATACTCTATAAAGTGTCAAATATACCTTAGAAAGAAGCAAATGTACTTCAAAAACAACAAATGTACTTGAGAAAGTCTCAAATACACTTGAGAAAGTGTAAAATGTACTTTAAATTAATCAATTGTAGTCCAGAAAGCAACAAATGTACATTAGAAAGCGTCAAATGTACTTTAAAAAGCATCAAATGCACTTTAAAAAGCCTCAAATGTGCTTAAGAAAGGAATAAGTTGCCTTTATAAAGCAAAAAAATGTACTTAAGAAAGCAACAAATGTATTTAGGAAAGTCAAAAATATGCTTTAGAAAACATCAAGTGTAGTTCATATACATATATGATACTTTGATCATATTAAATATGCATGTAAACCATATTTGACACCTTTCTGTAGGGCGAAGAGTTCGCCTGCGTTAGATGGAGATACCAAGATCAAAAAGGGCCCATTTAACGGACTAACAAGCAGCTCAATTATACATATTATATAAAAAATAATACTTTCATTTAAAAACTGTAATTCTATTATTTTTGCATTCAATACTTTTCAACAAATGTCTACACATCCCGTAAAACTTCAAAAGCCAGCATCTTTCTTTGAACAGACCAACCACACTTTATGACAAAAAAAAACATATTTTATTATACTTCTTACTTTGTATGTGTTGGTCGTTTAGTTAAGTAGAAAAACACACTGGAAATTAAAAATGTTGACTCAATCGTTTTTTTAATTTTTTTTTTTTTTCAGAATATGTATGATGAATTTTTTTAAGATGAAATGAAAGGGTCACATGTTCGCCAGGCCTCAGCAGATTTTAATAATTTTTAGCTCCTTAAAAAGAGCATTGAAAGTAGATTATTCTCACATAATCTCATATATACACTGGTAAACAAAACAGTCTTTTAAAATACTATTAAAAATTTAAAAATTCATAAAAATTTAGAATTTTCTTTCTTTCTGTTTGAAGGATCTTCTTTCTCCAAAATTCCTCATTTTGAATATTTTATCTTTTTCTACTTCACTAAAGAAGTATCCGGAGCTCCTAAAAATTTGTCGGAGTTAATAACCTGCAGCAATTTTTTTTTATTTTATTGTTGAATATACATACATAGAGGGTAACTTCCAGCTGGGTAGCTACCTCAACACATGTGATTTTGTATTAACTTAAAATTATTTTCAAAAGCATCTTTTTTTTTTTTGTTAACAGAAGGAAGTGCAGGCGTTGAGTTTTATTGTTATTATTTTTTCAGTTCGTTAATAAAATGCGTCCAATTAGGAGCTGCGTGCATGCGAAGTACATTTTTAATAAGCATATATGTGTATGTTTTTGTATTATTTTTTCACATAATCTTTTAATGCCGTTTCCGAATTTTAGCAATGCAAATTTTGTATTTCTTTGTATGCGTAAAAATGTAAGGCAACTTATACATGTATATATGTGTGTATGTAAATTTGTATACATGCGTGGAGTATAAATTAGGGCCAGACAATGAACTCGGCAATTTCAAAGTATTCCATTTTTATTGGTGTGAGGAACCGTTCAGAAGGTCTGCGCCCACAAACTGTAAGTCGACGTCAACTTTTTGCAACTTCTCTTAATTTATTTAATTTTAGTGGCATTAGTAGTAGCGCTAAGTAGACTAAATATTATGAAAAGATTTTTTAAATTCTTACAAAAGTGTGTTTGAACGCCTCATTCTACTGGGAGATCAGAACTTTACACCATACTAAAAATTGAGTTACGTTCGAGATAGCGGCAAATTTATAAGATTTTATACTGTTGAAGGTAGTTAATTTCAACTTTCGGTTGATTTCAAGGGATTATTTTATTTATTGGACCAATAAGAATACAAATTTGAGGTTTTTGGGACATAAGCGGCACCCTGATTTGGGAATGCTACGCGTAATACAAGAACTAGAGAAGAAGACTGGGTATGACTACCATTCGGTAGGGCTCAGTTTTGAAGCCCACTGTAGACAAGAAACACTAAATTGCAGGATTTTTTTTAATAGCGCTCGCCTCTCGGCAGGCAAGTGCAAAGATTTTTTATAAGAAACTATCCGAGTCGGTAGGTGTCTCCATTTGTGAACAACTTTAAGTGGCACACCACAAATTGGAGGAGAAGATCAACCAAAAACTCACCAAATGGCACATCCCTTACATACATCCAAAGCTTTGATGAAACTCTATCCTTTGATGTAGATCATGACAAACGAGGCATGTACTGTTATTTAAAAGCTGAAACAATTGGACATGACCAGAAACCAGAACATGATATGGTAGTACACGGACGGATTCCTCACCTAGGAAGGTGCAGAAGCTGCTGTCCACGTACCGGGGAAAATATACTGGGAAGCTCTAGCTCACTTTAATCTTGGACGCAACTATAAAAACAGATACATAGCTTTCCTTACTGATAGCCAAGCAGCAATCAAGGGTCTCAACTCTTTCGAGGTTACATCAAATTCGGTGCTGGAATTTCTTGATAAGCTAAATACATATATTAGGCAGGCACAACCAGTTACGTATCCTATGGGTTCCAGAGTACATAATAATTACTGGAAACGAAGTGGCAGATAAATTAGCTAGTAAAGAGGAGACCTCCCCTTTAATAGACTGATATCATTTTGTAGCCTAGGAAAAAGTAACTCTTTTTCAGGAAGTAGAAAAGACAAGTCAAATCATACTGGGAAAATCTACAGGGTTTATCACAATCAATAACATAAACCGATTTAAAGATTGTATGAAATTAAATAACAATAATTTTAGAATCATCAAAGAAATACAGGGCATTATAGATTAATTACTAGTCTGGGAATTTAAACCAAAAGAACTCTCGCGTTCTGTAGGGCAGAAGATGAAACCACCAAACATAGGTATCGTGCTCAGCATTGATGCACAAGTAGGACAAACACCTGGTTAAACATAAATCTGAGTACGAGAACAGAAAACACCATAAGCTAAATTTCCTCTTACCGAATCTAACGAAGTGTCACATCAAACACATTTTCTCCTATTTCTATATTTTTGGCCAGAAGTGGAGTTCGAATGCAGTTAATTCTGTTGATACACTTATTGGATTGGGGAATAAGTTCATCACGTTTTTATATATTATTTTATTTTACAACGATTTTTTTGCTGTTTGGCAAAGGGTAAGTATTAATTCATCTCTAAAAAAAAACTATGTTAATAGTATTTTTTAGTTATATAAAATTTTATTAATTTTGAAGCTTAGAAATGGTATACCCAGGAGCCAAAAATCAACATTTTCACCACCTGCTCTTCTTTGCTCATCGAGGTAAAAAAACAGAGAAAGTCGCCTTGAAATTGCTTCTCAGCATCTAGCCCGCCATCGAGCAACATTGGAAAATGCTAGAAAAACAATGTCACGGTCAACAAGGAGCTCTTCATTAGCCAGCTACATCGCGTGAACCCAACACCAACCTAATATTTCGCACACAGGCGCCTGACTCTGAAGGCAGCACGAACTCGGCAGAGGCCACGCTGTACGATCATCATCAGGCACCGTAATCATATTAGTTTTATCAAAAAAAATCCTCCTTAGACATTTTTCTCAGATTTTAAGCTTCGACATCAATAATAATAAAAAATTTGTGATTTCTGTTCACAAAATAGAATCATATATCGAGTTATACTTTTTTGATCAAAAATAAAACTTATTTTTCGAGTACTACGAGTATAGTTTCCCTTGTGAGTTGTTATTTTGTGGATCGGAAATAGTCATTTTTTTTAGTTTTAAATTTTCCATCGAAAAATATGATTATTTTTTAATTCCATTTTTCCGGCCTCACTTCACCTAAACTCACTCTACCTCAAGCCGCCTTATATCTGCATATATACATATACTCGTACTTATATACATAAGTATCAGGTCAGTCCATAAGTTCGTGCGTATTTTACCCATAATTTCACTTTTGTAGGATTTTTGCATATAAAAAATTATTCATGGAATATAACGGAACTATTTATATTTTCTTTGATATATTGCGCATTCAACAACAGATTTTAATCGCGGATAGTTACGCACGTGTTTTTAAAAAATAAAATGGAATCTTCGAACGCGTATAACAGGCATGTTTTGTATTTTTTTATAAAAGAGGTAAAAATGCAACAATGCTGCTGCAGAAATAAACACTGTTCACGAAGAGGATACCGTGAGTGTAAGGACAGCGCAAAAGTGGTTTTCAAAATTCTGAAGTGGTAACTGCGACGTGGAGGATGCCCCGCGCGCTGGTCGTGCTTAAGTCTTTAACTCCCGCGCTTTGCCCGAACTCGTGGAAGCTGAGCCAAATTTGACAGTCGATCTGATAGCTCAGAGGGTAAATTCATCGCATGGAACAGTTCACAAGCACCTGGTTCAGTTGGGAAAGGTTTCAAAGCTGGGAAAACGGGTTCCGCATAGACTTTCCGTCGCCAACCTTCTGCAGAGAGTGAATGTGTGTTCTCAGCTGCTGCAACGGCTTGAAAACTAAAGTTTTTTGAACCGTATCGTTACTGGTGATGAAAAATGGGTCCTTTACAATAAACCTGTTCGCAAACGCCAATGGTTAGATAAAGATGAAACACCAGAACCGACCCCTAGAGATGGCCTTCACCCCAAGAAGATTCTCTTGTCTATTTGATGGGATATGGACGGTATTCTTTATTATGAACTTCTGGAACCAAACCAGACGATAAATGCTGATTATTATTCCCATCAGCTATCAAACCTGAATGAGGCACTTAACAAAAATCGACCGTCTTTAGTGAATAGACGCAAAGTTTTGTTTCACCACGACAACGCACGACCTCATACCGCAAGGCAAACATTAACTATAGTTAAAATTTAAAAAACGTTCAACAAGTTTACATCAAAAGTTCAAAAACTATAATTTTTAGAATTTTTTAGTATGCAGTTTTATAGCCCATTGAGTTTTAATAAAATAAAGCGCAAGTTTGAAGTGACCCTTTTTTGTGCAGGCAGTCTAGTGCCGTATAACGAAAGCTCGATTTTTTTAAAATGGGAAAAACTCAACATTATCAGCAAACAAAATTATTATTTATGATTGTATTTTCTGAGCAATGAATTAATAATTGTAATGTGATTATTACAATAATAATATACGATATTTGAGAACACGCATACATATATAATTTCTCAAAACCATTTCACATACTTTTCGCAATTTTTCAGATAAGAGATGGAAGACTACAACTTAGGGGTAGTCAGAATTTAAAAAAAATTGGATTTTTTTTTTCGAGTTATTCAACAATTAACAAAGGGCGTTTGGGCGCTCGTTAGCAAAACTTTAAATGCGTTTTTCTCAAAACTGTGTTTTTTGAACTGGTTATCACTATAACTTAAAAACCGCTTGGTAGATTTCAATAAAATTTATACTGCTTTTAAAACCGTAAAAACCTCGTGCCTGGTCGAAGGATTTTTTTCCGAAAAATTTCGATTTTTTTTAACAATTAATTGTCGGCTTTTTTCTCGAAAATCTGAAAAATATTTCCTGAGGTCGCTATATTGTTAATTTTGAAACAAAGCAAAAGATTATCTATTAATAAAACTAATTTCTGTTGACCGATTGATTTTAGATGAATCTCCAAGGACTTGTGCAAGGGACTTCTAGAGAAACGGGCTCCTCACAACAACGATAACTTTTACAATTATTATTATTTTTTTAGTTTTGCTAAAGTCAAGTGGAAACATGAGGCATTAATGCGAAAACATCGCATTAATGCAGTGCTTTTACTTTTGTAAAATAAAGCAATTGACTAGCAAAAAAAAATTATTATTGATCATTATTTTTTCGGGCCGCTGACTACCCCTAACCCCTTAACTCAAACAATAAAGAGGCACGAAATTATCGTCGCTATATGTGACAATCACGCCGATTTAGAATTTCCTAATTTTCGTTCACAAGGTTCACCGATCTGCGGAATTTATTCAATAAGTGCAAGTGATCTTCGACTAGGACTCTTCAAAATGTTTGAAAGGGTGTTTCCGACGAATTGTGTATACAGATCTTCGGTATAAATCCTACGTACTGTGCAAAAGACAGTTTCGGTCAAAGAAAACACGAGAACAGCGAGTTAACCGAGCAAAACGACTTCTAAACAAAATTAAACAGCTGAAGCACCTGAGATGTTATGGTTATTTTATGACGAAATGCCCAGAATGGCAGGTGGCTATATTCCAATCCTATAAAGGTTCCTGTTGTCAAGTGAATTCTACTGCATACATCGAGATTTTAGAGACAATGGTGAAACTCTGGATTGACAGTGTACGCCGCAACGACCCATACATCTTTCAGTAAGACGCCAATCCTTCACACAAAGCGATGGCAACACGAGATTGGATGACTGAAAATTTCCATAACCACATAACACCGAATTTTTGGCCACCTCACTCTCCAGACCTTAATCGCCCGGACTACTACGTATGGAGCGTAGTTGGGCGTGAAACCAAGAAGCATGCTCATAACACCATTTCTTCTCTGAAGGCTGTAATTCATACCGTTATGGTCAATATGAATAAGGAGCACTTGATTCGTGCATGCATTCGTTTCCGGACCAGGATCGAGGAGGTTATGGCATCTAATGGAAATTTTCTTAAATGGTTTTATGATAAGTTAATGTTGTGTAAAGAATTCCAGAAGTTTCATTAAATTTTGTTCAAAATAAAACCTAATTAGTTTTACTCTCAAGTTATCCTCAAATGCTGTGTGCACCCTATATTTTATGGGTACCACTCAAAAATTTTCAAATCATAAAATATTTATAAAGAACATCCAATTTCTACGTTCTAAGATACTTGGAAGCGTTTACATTTTTTCATTGAAAATTTTAAAATAATGAATATTCGGTCCCTGATCTGCCTAATTTGTTTAAGTATTCAATGGATCTCACAACTCAAATTCTTTTATACATAGAATTTGGGCTTATTAACATAGCGACTGCAATAAATTTAGCTCACGTTGATCTAGGCTTACTCTTCAATTCTAAAATGCTGGTGGATGGCGCCCGAGTTTGTTTTTACCATAACTTAGAAAGTATTTTTAGAAGTAATTTAAACAAAATTGTTACCATTTAATTCCATCATCAGTGTTGGTTGTTTTTCTGAACAAATTTCACCTCCGATCACCTATGTATGTAAACAAATAGAGGCATTAATCGCACATAGGAACCAGCTGTGTTAACAGCAAAACTTGTCATTTCAAATACCTACTATGTACATACATATATTAAATAATTAGAAATATGCCGTCGTGAATACTTAAGATTCAAACAAGTATTAGTTGAGCAATAATAGCAAATAACAACGAAGCGCGAAATTTAAGTGAAAAATATGAATTTACGACCATTTTATCGTTACCGTTACAGTGAATGTTAAAGATAAGTTTAAAAAGTATGCACAGTTAGCCAATGGCTTTAAGTGACTAACTTCGCTTTAGCTGAAAAAATATTTTTGTTCACGTTGTTGACTATTGATTTGCGCGAGACAGATAGACTGACAGTTACGTAAGTCGTAAAGCAAATTTAGAGTCATCAAAAATTTCCAATATTTATGTAGGCGTACAAATGATGTTTGCCGTTTTTATGATGTACAAGTGTGTACTCACTCTTATTTCACTATTTGTATTTGTAATTTATTTAGTTTTTGTTTTTTATTTTTTTGTTTTAGGCTTAACACCTTTGTAAATCGCACTAGAAAATTATGTTTAAACCCATCCCGACACGCCCTCATCGCAATGAGTTATTTCTATATGTATGTAGGTATGTATATGTCCACATACATTCATGCATATATAATTGACGCAAACATCCTTCGACAGACTTTTGGCCGAGTTGATGCTCAAATCTGTGAAACGTCTCCTGAGATTGCGCTGCTAAGGGCAAAACTGAATCTACAGTTTTATGCTGCCTATGAAAAACAAATTGCTTTGATGGGAAACTTTTTTATGCTAGAAAATTAATAGTTAGCTGTTTAATATTCGCAACGAGCAACGAATCATGGACCAACTGAATAGTAAACATGCACAAATTGAGATCGATAGCAACGGCCGTCATGAATTGTTGTTTGCGAAGTAATTTGATGCGTGTTATTCCCCATGACTACGTTGTTGATGAACTGAGAAATTGTAATTACATACATAACACATGGATTGAAAAGTTTCGGGCCTAACAAAGAAACACGTTTTTTTTCGTTCAAAATTAGTTTTATTCATCCGCGTAATTTCCATCAAGAACCACGCAATCATTCCAGCGGCGCTGTAACATTTCCATACCACTTTTTTAGAACGATTTATCTTTTGCCTCAAAATAGGTATTCGTTTCAGCGAAAACGTCTTAATTTGAGCGAAATTTCTTACCAGCGAGCTTGCTTTAGGTTTGCGAACTGCCAGTAGTCGCTGGGAACTAAATCTGGGGTAAACCGTGCATGTAGTTTTGCCATTGTTTGGATTGATTTGTGACACAGTGCGTTGTCTTGATGAAACGAAACAGGGAGCAAACGCGGCACCCACTTTGAACAGAGCTTTCTCATAGTCAAATGTTCATGCAACATAAAGCCAACACGTTCTTTACGATGCCAGCTAACTCACGAAACTTCACTTTTCGATCATTCAAATTTCTGGTGCTAGCGCCTCATTTGGACGTGCCCTGCGTTGTGCATCATCGGTGTCTCGACGACCACGTTTAAAGTCAGCAAACCATCGTTTTATTGCTGTTTCTGATGGAGCGAAGTCCCCATAGCATTTTTCAGGCCACTGCTTCGCTTGAACGGTATTTTTCCCCATCAAGAAGCAGTATAACATTAAAACACGAAATTGTTTTTTGATCCATTGTTTTTAAAATCACCAAATTAGCGTCACTCTTAGCACAGCAACTCACGAACTAATGAATAGAATATCATGAAATTTTAATACTGTTTTTTAAGATTAGCACTAACTGAAAAAAAGTGCCATCTATGTGTTAGGCCCAGAAGTTTTCAGCCCGTGTGTTACATTGTAAATATTTTCGGTTAATATTTTGCGAATAAGCCGAGAGGAGTACAATGGGGATTTCCTATTATAATACAGCTAGGGATTGCACATACATATATTATATTAGTATTCCTTGCGATTACACAGAAATTTCATAATCGCTTTTCTGGCATCACTTTATGATGTCATATCTAAAAGGAAATCACAAAGTGTACATATGTTTTGATATGCTTTGTATTTGTTAAGTATTTTTGTTTTGTTTAAATTCCTACCTTTTTCATTGTTCACGCATAAATACCCTTTTACGCCAAACATAATAATTTAGCTCAATCGCATTCAAAAATGTACAGTAGCCGAGATCTCTTTACAAACAAAAAGAAGCTGACGAAAAAGTAAAGGGTGAACCATCGAGCTAAAGCTATGCAGAAACATCGTACACTAATTTTTAATTGTCGTTGCTTTATTAGTAAGAAAAATCCTTTTGATTGATTGTGGAATATAAATTCATTCAAATGACTGCCTTAGCTCGTCTTGTAATGGCTCACCCTGCCAACATAGGAGCACAATCTCGATGATTTCGATCTTCATTTTAGCACTAGCGCGCACAATATTGTATTTATTTGTCTGAATAGTTTCTGGATTTTCGGCACATCATCGATTTTGAACGGCGCCCTCCTCAAATAAAGAACTACGCCTAAAATCATAGTCCATGGAGGCATAAAAACAATTGACTGCCGAATTATGGAAGATCGATCGCTAGACGACTTATGTGGCATATAATGCCGAAGCCCACTCACATCCAAGTTTTCAATGCGCTACCAAAAAAAATTCTTTAGAACGTAAAATTTGCCAGTGGAGTATATTTTGTTGCTGCTTGAGTTCTATAAACAAAAACGAAGTAAATTGAAAACATTGGGTTGGGAAGTTTAGAGAACACATAAAATTAAAAAAGAAGTCAAATCAGCTACTACCTTAATGATGTGCCTTGTATACGTTAGTACAAAGTGGCCCACCCTCTATATATCTGCATATTTACTTTTTTATTCCTATACAAGCAATTTAAAATACAGACTGACGATTCAAAGCAATCACAAGTTTCTGATGTATAAAAATAAGCCAGGTAAGAAGTGAAGAAAAATTGCAGCTGCTCGCAAATTGGAAGCAGCAATAAAGTGTGGCAAAAAATAAATGCTTGTACCTCACCGACTTGGGTTGACCGCATGCGCAGCACGCGCTTTAGCATGCTCCAAAAAAGGAAAAGGAAGACAACCCAAAATTAAGCCAACATAAATGAGGAGAAAAAGTGGTAAACACCATAACGAGTACTAAAAAAAACATAACAAAAACGAGTATTAAAAAAAATAAAATAAAATAATCACAAGATTACGAGATTGGGTCTTCAATGCAGCGCAATTTATGAGGGTCTAGGTAGCACTTCTCTTTAGTTTAAGTTTAAGTTCAATTTCGTTTTATTTTTTAACTTTTTTGCTTCTTTTATTCTCATCATTTTGGCCATTGAATTCCATAACAAACCACAATAACCAAAAAACTTCACTCTCAATTCAAGAAAAAAAAAGTATACATTTCGTGTTTATCTCAAAGAAATTTCAAAACAAAAGCAAATTCCATGCTTCCAAAAATTCCAAGCAATTATCACAAGAGCAGCAGCGAAGCAGCCATCAGATGGATCCGCACGATTTCATTAGGCATTCGTGGAGCCAAAAGTGGAATAGTTATGTATCAGTGCGCAGCAACGTTGAAATATCCAGACTGCCTGGAGGTATTAGTTAAGCGCTTTTTGATTTGCTTTTCGGTTGAGACCATTAACAATGCAAAAAATTGGCTTAAAAACTAATGAGCCAAAGGGAATTCAGTGTTGATAAATATTTCAAATTGCACGAAATTTATATTGTTTTTTGTGTATTTCTTTTTTGTTAGATGACTTTAAGTGAAGTACTTTAAATAGCGCGGCTAACATAGTGGGCACAGCAAAAAAGGAAACAACAAAGATTAAATTGTTGATCTCTAAGCGCCGACGCGATAGCATTAGAAAATTTTTGAGAGTTCATGTTTGAAATATTTAGCAAAGCTCTTTTCACGCGAGCTGTCAAAATCCAAAATTCTTGGCGTGAATATGCGCGAAATTTCACAATAATTCCACAACAAAGTTGTACTCTGCAGTTCAGGTTGTTAAAAATCTGGCAACATGTTGCCAACATGTCGCTGGCCACATTTTTCCACCGCTGTTTAAATTGTATTGCTATTTAAAATTCCGTGAAAAGTTACGGTGCGTCGAATTTAAAAATTGTGTTCATATTAAAATTTAGCAAAAATTTCGGAGAAATGCCTAAGAAGTAAGTATTTTTGCAAATATGATCAACGTTTTAGTTTATTACCACAACTAGTATGTAACCCCCGAAAATCGGGTGGGCTTTTTCCCACGGAAAGTAAACAGCATATGTGACACTTTTATATATTAAAAGTTATGATGATTAGAAAAGTGTATATTTTTATTCATATGTAATATGTAAGAACTTATGTATATAACATTTTTAAAATTTTTTTCAGTTAAATCAGTATTTTTTGTTTTTAAATTACTTCATTATAAACTACATTCAACGTCAAGTTTTCGTTATTGCCCATTTGAACTCGTATATTTTTCCAGGATCTAACCCGGCTTAACGCAACATAAAGTTGGCCGTGAGCAAAGCAATCCTCCTTTGAATGAAGGCCCACCTTTGATAATGTTTGCCCCTGGGCCTTATTTATTGTTATGGCGAAGGCTATTGTAGTGGGAAATTGGCGGCGCTTCAACCTAAAAGGAAGTGTGGTTTCGCTCGGCTGCAAATTTATACGACGCAATAGAAATCGCCTTCCCTGAGCCTCTCCGCACAACACTTCCGCGTGCAAACCATTCGGATGCATTTGTTTTATGATAAGTCGTGTGCCATTCACCAACACAATTATACAATTTTTTTTTTGCCATTCGTAAAACTTCTTGGATTTGCAAAAGTAAAAATTTTTTTTCCACAGATCTTAACGTTTTAAAAAATTTTAAGAAGAATGGTAAAAAAAATTTTCAAAGTTCATATTCATATATGATTTGATAATGGCTGCATACATAAAAATATACATGTACACACATAAAATACAATACAAAGAAAAACAAAAACACTTCAGAATGTATATCTGTGTCAAAAAGTTCGTTGATTTGATGGGTAATAGTGTTCTTTTAAATGGCGTTGGGCATCGTCAATTACTAAAAAATTTGTCTGAGAATAGCCCAAATACAGTTTACCTTTGAAATAGTATCAAATAAATAACTAATTTGTCTCTCTCTCCTCATTTTTTAAAACTATTTAAAATGTTGAGTTTTTCAAAAAGGATCAAACGCACACAAAATTTTTAAATACATACATACGTTTATATATTGTAGTTCAATTGTACCATATATGAACGAAAACAAAAGTGGATGCTTCTACCAATCATATCCAATACGTGACGTTTCAAACATTTATCACCTTCTTACCTGCTCTATTCCTCCACTTAAAGTAGGAACTCTTCTACGAACTCTTCTTGGTCGTCCTCTAGGCATATTTTAAAATTAAATATGGATATACTTTTTTCTTAAAATAAATTCTATTTTGCGTCTGTCCAAAACTCTTTCTAATTTGCACTGTTACCGTTGTTTTAAGTGAATTGACAAATTTCAAGTCAATTGTCAATCCATACCAATTATTGCCATCACAACAAAATTTTGAATAAAATTCGCAGCACCCGTTGGGACTATGTTCATGAATACATATTTATTAGTAAGGATAACAAAACAAAACAATTATTGAGAATCCAAATGTATACAATGCTGTGCTCATTAGAAACAGTGTTGCCAGAACCAATCGCAGCAGCGTACTAAAGCGATGATCAAAAAAGTAATAGATTGCTGTACTCCGTAATAGGGTGTACTCTAGCGGAGAAAGTTGAAATTTTTACATGCGCAATAAGTGGCGGCTCATAGAGTTCTATCAGGCGCTTAGGTTTAAATACGTATTCGTCATTCACAGTTAAATGTAATGAAAACAAAACAAATTATTTAAAGCGAATTTTTAGAGTTTTATATATTTTTTAATAATAATAGCGTAATAATAGCGTAATAAACTGAGAACAAATGTAATAGATCTATTACAATTGTAATAGACTGGCAACACTGATTAGAAAGGGAGCTAAACAAAGCAAATGTACTCATATACATATGTTCGTATATTTGTGTGTCAACCCGCTTTGCATAGACATCGCTGTTATCAATATGAAAATTTTGATAACTTTACACGCAAATATTTCATGAACAAATTAACCAATTTTAATTTTTATAATTTTCTGGAAATATGCTCATCAAAACCTTTCTTTTGATATATATTTCATATCTGTACGTGTTGTAGTTTAGTCAGATAAGCGCCATGTTTTAAAATAATACTATAGATTCTTTGCTTTAATAGTGGAGTTTGTAAACAATTAAAATACCCAAAAGTCAAATAAGAGGGTATTTCGTCCCCTCATCTGCTCCACAAAAACAATGCCAACATTTTTGCAACCTGTATGCAGCATCTTCTAATAGTAATATTTTATTTCTATTTAATTAAATTTACACTATGCCTTTCCGTCGACTAACTTAAGTTGAAGCGGAGCATGATTTTATCAATAAAATGTTCATGCAATTTAGGTCATAGGATTTTCTTTCTTTCGTTTCTTTTTTTTGAAATAAGTATAAGATGAAGAAGGCTGAAATTATATCAAGGAAATCCTAAAGGAACACTATGGGAGTAGTGTTAATAAACTCTATACTGTGGGCTCAATATAAGTCTCTCAAAGACCGAAAATTCCTTCTTTAAATGATCATTCTCTTGCTCTCTCTTCCAGTACTAAGTACTCGGGCGTCACTCTTTCGCTTAGCTAAGCAGTAGGTCAAATACAAACCACAGAGTCAAGAGAACCTAAGTGACAATCTACACTTGTAATCGGAATTTATGGCCTGCTGATGCGTCCGATTATTTCCTATGATTCGCTGGTTTTTAGGAAGATGTTGAGAGAACCATATATTTGTAATAACAAGCAGACTGCAACGGTCGGTCGATTATTTGTGCTGATCGCCACAGTATGTCTCACCAAAGTTTAAACGTAATCTGCAAGCATATTCTACACACCTTCAACGACCCAGAAATTCTTCGTAAAAAGGATGAAATCTGCACAAGGTGGTTTTAACGTAAACCGATTTAAGGATTCTATGGAATTAAACAAGAAGAAGTTTAGAATCATCACAGGAGTTCTGACAGGGCATTTTAGATTGAATTATGATCTTATCAACCTGGAAATATACTCCAACGGAGCTTGTAGATTCTGTAGGGAGGCAGATGAAATCCGTCAATGTAAAATTTGTGCTGGCGTTGTGCACAGCACTATGCATCCGTGATGGCACAACCTGGGTAAACATATTTCACCAGAGGAAGAAATAAAATACAGTACTAAAATTTGTTGAGGAAGTTGGGCTCAGAGAAATACTCTGAATCTATGAAAGAGTCACAATAGATATTTCAGGTCGCATAGCTAAATCCCTTCACAGTAATAAAATAATAATAATTCTTCTTCTACAGCAACTTTTAGACTTTGTTTCACAGAAAGTTTCAGAAAGGAGTGGAAGCAGATAATATTTAGAGACGACTATCTCCCTAGATGGCTCCAAAACGAACTGCCCCAGAATCAATTTAGCGGACCTTCGTATTGAGAGGGGTATGCAATCACTAGATTCAACCAGAGTGTTTTATCCTGAAGCCATATGAAATGAGAGTAGTTCTAGCCTCGCAATTAGCCTGGGCAAGTATTACTATGTTTTCGAACAGCCAGAGAGCTAAGAGGCCTTTCCGCCATGAAGGCTACTGATAACTAAATTTGCAAAGTAGTGCAGGGAGTACGTACTGGATTTAACTTGTCTGCACAGCGTTACCCTAATTTATATGCCAATTACATCAAAATGCCATATGCATGGTAATTAACTGGCTGATGGGCGGCCCCGAAACAATGCGGCCATTGGTATCTCAAAATCAAAAGAGCTGCTTGTCCCTCAGAGTTAAATCAAAATTATATTTCTTTACGCTTCAATAAACATTCAAATGTATATTTAATAAAATCTATGAAGAAGAGACTTGGAGTTCTCTCCATGCAACAAAAATAAAGCGCTAAACTAGTAATTTTTTTCGAACTCTAGAATGGTTTCACACTTTAAATTGACTGATTGCTACTAAAATTGCTTAGAGGCAACTTGTTTCATAGGGGATTCGGAAGCAGAATTGTCCATTCAGTTGTTGTTTAATCAGCAACGAAGTAACATGAGCGAAGAATGCATTGCCTTTTTTCGTATATTATCAACACAAGCTCAGTTTTTTCATAAACAAACTGCTACCACATCCCCTGTGATGTCAGCAAATCAGCGGATTACATCAAAGTCGCTGAAATGGCAAAATTACATTAATTTAACTTCGAATTGCTCCCACATCCATCGTATTAGCCAGAATTGGCTCGCAGCGCCCACTGGCTGGTAAGAATTTCGCTCGAATGAAGAGGTTATCGCTGAAACTGGGTCCTATTTTGAGGCAAAAGATAAATCGTTCTACGTTGAATTTACATCGAAATTACGTTGATGAATAAAGCTAATTTTGAACCAAAAAAAATGTGATTACAACACTCTTACAGCAAATGCCACCTATCACAAACTTAGTTTCTTAAGATTCACCTGCATTAGCCAAACGATAGAGCGAATTGTTGAACTTACAATGGATCATTGATGGCTTCAAAATTCCACACTAGATCATCACATTCAATTTGGAAGATTTAAGCAATATTTTGAGGCCCATTTTCAAGCACAGGTGCATACACATCGCTCCCCAAATGACTCATATCGAGCGTTTACGCAACGTTCATTAAAAACATTCGCTGTAATTTATAGCGCACGACGGAAATGGCGTCACCATATTCCTTGTCTTGTTTTTTTTTTTTTGTGTATTTTTAAGTTTTGCAACGTATTTTCTATCCATATTTCTTACATCTTCAATGACTTTTCTTATCAAAGCGGCTTTCAGTGGTGGGCATTTTATGTCAAAAGCCACTCCTTTCAAACTTTGTAGCAAGTGGACTCAGCGGCGTGTAAATATGCAATAGTCGGGTAAATATGTACACATGCCATATACTCGTATGTTTCCAGTATATTTGCTAACAATTTACAGTACATTTTAAATTAAATCGAATTTGAAACAAGTTGTTGAGTCGCACAAAAGCCTAGCGTCGGGTGTTGGTGGAGTTTAGTCGTTGATTAGTGAGCGTTAAGAAAGGTGCAACGAAAATTTTTCGATAAAAGACAAAAGTGCAGTTTTTTGTGTTTTTATTTTTTGTTTGTTGTGAAAAACATTTCAACAAAGGATATATGTATTTTAAATAAAAGTCAAACGGTGCTAATTGTCTGTTTGAAAATTCTTTAAGTGTAAAGAAAGGAGTAAGAATTAAAAAGTAATAAAAAATTTAATATAAAACAATTACTGAGTATAAAGGAAGGGTGTTAACAATTAAAAAACTAATTAAAAACTTAATATAAAAATAAAAAAGGTACACTTAAAGATAAATTATAAATTCGAGTTACAAAACAGTGTGAAAATTAAATTCGAATTTTTTAATGTTATTTCTTGAACTCTGACCTTTCGTTAGTACATTTTATATACAACGTGGCGCACAATTAATCACCCCATCGCAAGATTTATAATTTCTGCAAATGGTATCATACGTCAATCATATTTGACTCTTGTGAACTAGATAGTTGCAGCATACAAACAGACTAGCACCTAAAGGTTAAAGTAAAGATTTTAATCACTCTAAATAATGTTTTTATTTAATAAAAAAGTTATTCAAAAACAAAAACTGATGATTAATTTTGCGACGCCTTGTATAATTACAAGCTCAAAGCTCCATAAAATATCCACTTATTAAATTACAAGTATGCACTTCATTTTATTAAAAAGTGTTTGTGTAAAATTTGTTCAACTCAAAAAAAAAGAAACAAAATAATAACAATATTTCAAAAATTATTAATATTTATACGAAATCTTCAATGGAAATACGCAGATGCAAATATTTATTATAATTTATTGCATTCATATAGCAAATCTCGTTTTTAGCTTTGTATTCCGAAGTACATACATACATACGCACATAAATATTACAAATGCACAAATCAAATTTTACGAGTAAATACCCCAACGAAGATCACATGAAGATTTTGTAAGCAACAAAAACCAAGTTCAAATAAAAGGTGTTAATTGCCTTCAGGTACGAGTACAATAATGTTAGCTGAAAAAATGAATAGCAATAATATCGCATTTTGCCATTAATCTTTGTTATGCAGCGTCTCTAGAGCCCTTAACAATGCTTGCATTTATGACTCAACTGTATGTATTTTATAAAAAAAATCAAACCCTTAAAGTGTAACTCACACAAAGGAGTGTTTACTCATATAAATTTCGTGTTTGAAAATCGTCGGTAATTTATTGTTTGTTTTTTTATTTTAATTTTAATATATTTTAATCGCAAGCTTCGGCTGATTTTTTCTCTACAGTTTTCTGCTATATCCAAGATTAGATCACTTGCTCTTAAAAACGATATCCGAAAAGCCTCGCAGACTCACTTAAGCCTCTTCAAATAATAATTCCGTAAACCTTTCCAAATAGTCATTACGTAGACAGTCCAGGTAATTTTAGAAGTGGTGTATGGAATTTACGTATGTATGGAACACAATATCCTTTAGACATTAATGAATAAATAAATAAATCCCCCCATTAACTTCTCTGGCAGTATATATGTTCGAATGTTTTTTATTTATTTATTACGGATTGTTATTATTTTCCAGAAGCGTTGTACAAATGCAACTAGTATACTCATACATAGAAGGATTCATTTAATAATTTAACTTGTTTTAAGGAAGCATTTTACAATTTAATCGCTACCTGCTATCCTGGATACTGTATCGTGAACATGAGTTTCGAGCTATGGCAAATTGCTTCGTTACCTCAGTCACAGTTGGTATGCCAAGATCACGATGAAGCACGCTATTATTTCTACTCGTACAGTTTACTATGCTCGGCAGGATTTTGTTTTGCAGAGTTTGATAGGGTGATGTACTTTTGGCTAGAATTGTATAAAGAAAGTCCAACCCTATTTTAGAGTTTATTTGTAAGTAAGTAATTTGTAACGGATTGATAAGATTTAGCGCCTACCAATGATATTACAAGTGTTGGCAACATTCACTTAAGCTTTTGGAGGAGCCCTTCGTGCCATACTTTGTCGAAAGCTTGCGATACATGAAGAAAAACGACTGAACACCCTTGTTTCTTTTTCGTGGCACTTTCTATGTTGCTTACGACTCTGCGTGTTTAATCGAACGTTGAATGATTTCTTCTAAAACCAAATTGGTGAATGGGAATCAGACGTATATTTTCGACATTACTGGTAACAGCGATATTGACCTGTAAGAGGACACTTCGTTAGATGATTTACCAGGCTAAGCTATCATGGTAACTTCCGCGAGTTTCCAATATATAGGAACGTACCTCAAGCTGAGGCACTTGTTAAATAAGCTGGATTATGCTAACCAATCACTGACCAATGGCAAAAAATTTGAAACCAAAAGGACTTTATCATCCTACTTTATCATCTTACTCTAGAGCTATTGCAATATTTTTTAAGTTACTCTTACGAGTATTCCTGAATATGGTAAAAGGTGATTCAGCCCGTCATAGGCTTTGCTTAAACATCGGTATGTCCAAGAAATTCATTTAATTTTAATTAAGCTATTACCCACTGTTAAAGTTAGCAGACTCTATGCTACTACTACACATTTACATTCTGTCAAAAAAATATCGTTAATTGTTCATTTAAAAGCGCGCGTTACACATACGTCTAAATTTTTTTTGCTCAAAATGTTGGTACAACTGTCCTCTATAATGTCGCAGAGTTTGAGCGTGATCTGTCAATTAACTTGTTTTTGGCATTTAATTATATCAGTCAACCGCAGGTGTGCTATGCGATTTTCACTATGGATAAAAATATCGAACAAAGAATTTGTCTTAACGTGTTGTCTTTGTGTTTTGTACGGAATTTCGTTGGCGAATCGTTCAAAATACTGCAGAAAGCCTATGACGAGTGTGCTTTATCAAAAACACGGGTCTACGAGTGGTATAATAGGGCCCAGAAGTCGTGGAAGATTTGCCCCGATCTGGTCGCGCATCAACGTCTTCAACGAATGAAAACCTCGACAAAGTCAAGGAAATTGTGCTGGAAAACCATATTTGACCTTAACGTGTCTCACGAATCAATTCGCAATATTTTACACCATCAATTGGGCATGAGACACGTGGCGGCTCGACCCGTTCCAAGACAGTTGAATTTCTTTCAAAAAATTCATCGGAAAAGGCTTGTGCAAGTGAACTCGGACCCAACGTTTCTCCAGCGTGTCATAAGAGGTGATGAGACGTGGGTATATGAGTTTGACATGCAAATCAGTCAACACACGGCTGAATGGCGCTATCCACATCAGCCGGAACCCAAAAAACACGTCAAAGTCGTTTCCTAGTGAAAGTCATGATACTCGTTTTCTTTAATTATCATGGTGTTGGGCACTCGGAATCTCGGAATTCGTTTCAAATGGTTCTACGCTAAATAAAGAATATTATTTGGAAGTTATGCGACGTTTGAGAGAGAATGTGCGTATGAAACGGCCTACTTTGTGGAAAGAAACCTCATGGATATTGCACCACGATAACGTACCGTCTCACAAGGTTCATATTGTGAACACTTTTCTGACCAAAAACTCGACAAATATCATCGAATAACCACCGTATTCACCGGATTTAGCCCCATGTGGCTTTTTCCTTTTCCTATTTCCCCAAAACTTAAATTGCCACTCCGCGGACGCCGCTTTGAGTCGATAGGGGCTATTAAGGAGAATTCGCTGAAGGAGCTGAAGAAGATCTCTTCAAAGGTGTTTAAAAGGTGCTTCGATGATTAGACTAATCTTTGGTATATGTGTATTGCTTCGGATGGAGCATATTTTGAAGGCGCCGAAATAAATTTTGATAATTAAAAATTGAACAATTCCCGACACTTCTTTGACACAATGTATACTACTACATATCTATATATATACACATATTACTAGCAAATACACGGCAGGGATTGTTGCAGTTAAGTCGAAGTATATATTAATAAGGTGGCGCAAAAGTAATCATCAATTTTGTTTTTGAATACTTTTTTACTAAAATAAAAAAAATGATTTTGAGTGATACAAATATTTATTTTCAAGTTGATAAATTTTTTTTTTAACTTTCTGTGAAAAGAAATAGCCAGAAATTGTTCTGTTTAAAATTCCGTATTATATCGAGATAAAAAAATCAGGCAAGCTCTTGGTCTACAAAATATGTTACTGAAACTATCAGTATGAGATGATGGAGGCAGTTTACGCGCAACGTCAATTAGTCACTAAATAAGAAAGGGCCATTAGACACAGTAACGATACAATCCCACAAATAAGGCATCCTCACATTATCAAATTATAAAGATCTTGTAAGGAATTGAATTTCACAAAAATAGCTTAATAATAAATACGAGTACATTAACATTTTAATTGAAAATAAATTTTTTTTAATAAGCATTCAATACAAAATGAATGAATGGAGAAAGCCACCAAACAGGCGGAAAGAACGAAATCGAACATTGTAAGCAACTGGAAACAACATTCAGGAATTCGGGAAGATATGCTGCGTAAAGGTGCAACCAAAAACGATTTAAATATTATTTATTAAACTGCACCTGTAGTGCCTGTTTTTTTAACACAAAAGAGAAAAAATTAAATCATTTCTAAATTTAAATTCTTTGTACGGGCTATCAAAAAAACAAAGAGAATATCAAAAAGAAAAACATCGAAATAAGGGAACTAAACAAATTGAAAATTGTATATAGTATATTATATATTTTTTTTTTTTTACGTATGCACCTTTGAAATTATGAAAGAAATATAATGCAATTTTTTTTTCTAAGACAAAAGCAATGAAATTTTTTTATTGAATTTGGTTTTTGCATACTTGTTTGCTAAATAAAAATAAATGATTTTGAAGATGGAAATTTTTATTTTGACCTCCGCGTTCCATTGCTTGCCTATTTCTATGTATATCGCAGCTGTCTAGTTCCCACGTGTCACATAAATATAAATTCAATAGGGTGATTGATTATGCGCCACCTTGTATACAAAAACAACAATAATATACATAAAATAATTAAATTAAAAAGTCGCAACTATTTAAAATATTCGACTTGCTCATTACCACACAGTAAAAAATGATGGTTTATATTTAATACCAGTTGCTATTGAATTTATACCATTTTGGAATTAAATTTGATTTTTAATTCTAAAAAGTTTTATTTTAAGACGATGAAATATTCTTACAATTATTTTAATTCCAAAATGGGTTTAAAACAAAACTTTAATTGGTGCTGAGCGTTGCGTTTTTGAAATTTAATACCTATTAGATTTAACGTAAAACCAAAAAAACATTAAAATGCTCTCTTTAATGTTTCAAGCTATTTTGGTTTCAGTTTAAGTTTCAATTATATTCAATTTAAAATTTATTAGTTTAAAAGTAAAACCAAAAAAGTATTAAACAATTTTCTCACTCTCAATTAATTTTAATGTACTCTGAACTTTAGTATTATTTGCTTTAAAGTAAAACCAAGAAAGTATTTGTATTATTATTATTATTTCACTTATGTATTCGGCCGCCGTAGCCGAATGGGTTGGTGCGTGATTACCATTCGGAATTCACAGAGAGGTCGTTGGTTCGAATCTCGGTGAAAGCAAAATTAATAAAAACATTTTTCTAATAGCGGTCGCCCATCAGCAGGCAATGGCAAAACACCGAGTGTATTTCTGCCATGAAAAAAATCTCCTCATAAACATATCATAAAACAAAATAAAATAAGTGTATAAAAAAAAATTTTTTTTTGTGATTCGAACCAAGGATTTTGGATCGGAAGTCCACATTGCTAGCCGCTAGGCTATCGCGCTGTGCTGCCGGCGCTGGCCTAAAAGTTATTTTGTTATTTTTAAACCCTTAAAGTATATAATTCAGTCTCATTCTTGGTTTTTTAAAGAGAATATTTTAATTAACTTCTCTCTCTCTCTTTTCTGAAACCGGAATGGTTTTAATTTTATACTTTTTGGAATTGTTATATATAAACACCAAATTGGTATTAATATTAAACTAAAATTTTTACTGTGCACTAAACACGCGCGGAAAAATGTTTGCGGAAAATCAATTATAGTCAAAGCAAAGTATCCGTTTATATTTATACCCCATATCTAAATAATGTATACTATAAATAAATATCATTAAATATCAAGTTGTTTTTGCTTTTATTATTTGCCGTCAATTTTCTGTAAATCGAAAAAGCGCCAAGCAGCTTGTGCCAAGTCATAACAAATCCATTATTTCTATTCACTACTTCATTAAAATAACACAAAATATTTAAAATGTTGATTTGACAAGCGGATATGGTATTTAGTTAAACGAAATAATGCGGGATTTGCAAATTTCGTGACAGAGTTTGACGCCTATTAAATATTAACACTTTTCAAAAAATATTTATGCAACGAATTCGTCCTAAAGGCAACATTTTTTGGCTTTATTAGAATTATTTGATATTCTTTAAATACGTTTTTTTCAATGTCTTGGTAATTTTATTAAATTTTCTTTTATACGCCGCTATGATGAATTCACTTAGGAATAAGAAAAAAAGGTATCCCTCTGCGAGAATTTGGCCTTTTTTTGCAAAAACTCTTGCACAAAGGCTAGCGCGTTGTCAGAGTGCAAGATCCAGCCGTTTTCAGCGCGTTCGAGACACATATAGAAAATGAGTGCCCACATTATATGCGTTCGCCTTAAATTCTGACTCTTCGTCCCTATTAAAATTCACATAACTGTAACATAATCCAATATATTTATTAAATTATTACTCCATACAGGGCCACTGAAGGTTTGTGCTGTATTAACAGAAGTATTTTTAGTATATCCACTTAATCTGCAAATTATTATCAAAATATTTATTAATGGAACACCATACACTTCAAACATTTCTATTGCCTCATTTTGTATTCGTTGTGAATTAATAAACTCATAGGAGTGTGATAATATACATATATTTTTTCACTCGAAGTATTGATTCGTTGATCTCAAATAGAAACTACCTCTATATTTTATTTTTATTTATATATTTTTTTTAATCAAATTCCTAGCTTCTAAAACGTGTATTCTTATATAATTTGACAAATTTAAAAAATTAAAAGAAAATAAACGTTGGTTTTAAATTAAGTAATTGCTGCATTAAATAAAAATTAGTTTTTCACACAAATTTTCTTTAAGTTTTTTATTTTATTTTTTCAAATTTTAAGACTTTTGAAGTTTTTATTTAGTTTTATTTAATTCATTTTTTTTAATTTTATTTGATTTTATTGTGCTTACATAATTATAAGCATACATTTTCTATTTTTATTTTATTTTTTATTTACTTTAATTATTTATATACATATATATTTCTTTTATTTTTTTATAATCTTTTTTTATTTTCATTTTTTATTTTACTTTCTTTTTTTATTTTATTTTTTATTTTTATTTTATTTTTTTTTAGTATTTATTTTTCATTTTATTTATTTTATAATTTAATCTTTATCTTTTTCGTAGCAATATTTTTTTTAGTTTACAATTTTCTTTTTTTAGTATTTTTATTTTTATTTTATTTTTCTTTTGCTTTTTTATTTTATTTTTCTTTTATTTTTTATTGTAATTTTTTACTATTTTATTTGGAATTTTTTACTGTTTAATTAAATGTATAGATATATTTTTTATTTTTATTATTTTTTATTTTACTTTTATTTATTTCATTTTTTATTTATTTTATTTATATATATTTTTATGCATTTATTATTATATTTTCTTTTTTTTTATTTATATATATTTTTTTTTTAATTTATTTTCTCTTTATTTATTATATATTTTTTATCTTATTTTTTTATTTTTAGCTTTTTAGTGTTTTGGTTTTAATTTTTTTAGTTTTTAGTTTCATTTACTGTTATTTATTATTTTATATTATTTTTTCATTTTTATTTATTTTTTTATTACTTCTATTTTTCATTTAATTTTTTGTTTGTATTTATTTTTTTGTTTTATTTTGATTCTTTATTTATACTTTAATTTGTTTATCTTTTTTATTAGTTTTCTTTTATTCACAACTTTCTTATTCTATTTAATTAAATTTTTATTGTATTATTGTATGTATTTTTTTTATTATTCTTTATTGATTTATATTTATTTATATATATTTTTATTTTTCTTCTTCTTTTATTGATTTATTTTACAACTTATTCTTTATTTTGTTTATAAGATTTTTATTTTATAATCTATTTTCTGTTATTAATTTTATTTTTTTTATATTTTTTTTTCTTTTTCTCATTTTATTTTTTTAATCTTTTATGTTTTCAATACTTTTTGTGATTTTTTATGTTTTGTTATTTCTTTAATTTTTTAGTTTTTTTACTTTTATTTTTTGTTTTTATTTTTTTTCTTAGTTTTTTAGTTTTCATTTACTTCTATTTTTGTATTTTTTTCAACTTTTAATTACTTTTATTTTTATTTTATTTTATGTTTTTGCTAGCTTTCATTTACTTTTACTTAATAATTTTATTGTTTTTTCAGCCTTGCATATTAGTTTTTCATTTTATATATTTCTGTTTTTATTTTATTTATTATCTTTTATTTTATAATGTTACTTTATATTTATTTTCTAGTTTATTTTAGTTTATTTTTTTGTATTGATTTTTTTTTTTTGTTTTATTCTATTTTTTGCTTTTTAAGTTTTATTTTCATTTGGACAAGCATTTAACTTTAAATATTAGAACACATCTCTTCTAATTAAACACATGGACCCTAAAACATTGCACCCATATTTTTCTATTATCGTGCGCACTGCATTTTATTTGCCACTTTTTGCGGTCAAGAAAACACATTTTTTTTGTATATAGCTCTATGCGGGTCGACAAATATTGCAATAAACACTTACAATCGATACGAGCAAATTGTATAGGCGTATGCATACGTGTGTATGTATGTATGTATGTGCATATGCAATCGCACGTGCGCCATAACCACTTTCTCACCATCGAGAAAACCGCTTTGCGCTATCCAAAAAAGCAAAGGAATATCAAAAAATGAAAATAAAATAGCTTGCGCAAATTATCAACAATCATCAATGCCGATAGCAGCAGCGCAGATGATTTGTTTTATATTTTTACAACTTTTTTTTGTTTTGCCTTAATTCGAATCAATCAATGCAGCAACAAGTCACTGTCAATACAAAATAAATATACGCGCGCGCACACACACACACATACATTTAAGCACACCACACAGAAGAATAATATTTACTTGAAGTTGGCATCTGTACGAGTGTTTGTGATGTTGCTGCTGCCACTGCTAATGTCTTGCTGTTGCACTGGTTGCAATTTTTGCCACCAATAGCTGCCAATGTGACTGCGAACCAGCTAGTCAGACATTTAAGTTATGCGCAAAACAAGAAAAAATGCAAGCAAAATAAAAACCAAAAGAAAAAAATACAAATAAACGAATATTAATAAAAAAGCGCACAAAAGCAAAACAATAATAACATCACAAATATTTAGCACCGTGTAGTTGCTGCGCTCAATGCTGCACAGTGGCAGCTGTCGAGTAAGATTGTGTTTGTTGCTCACTTGCTCCGGGTGCTTACGCTTTTGCGCTCGCTAACCAAATACGCTCCGCGCACAACGCATACACTTGACAGGCTTTTCGGCGCAGCGCCGCAGCAACAACATTAACAGCAACGTTCGACAATCAGCCACTTAGGCGCTCAGATACGGCCAACAGCCAACAACAAAGCACGAAAAACCAGCCAGCTAAACGAAACGAACAGCTAAACAACCGGCCAACTGAACAAGCTGCGAGCTACGAGCCTACTACTTACCAGCTACCAGCTACCAGCTGCTCGCGCTGCCAGCAGTTAGCCGTACACTCACAGCTGCTGTGCCCTGAACTTTTGCTTTCAGTTTCATTCCAGACTTTGCCGCGCGCGCATTTTCCAAATTCTCCGTTTCGCTACGCGATCAGCTCGCGCAAATACGAGCAGAGAATACAACTTAATAAAAGCCAGCAACAAAAAAATTTAAAACAAAAACAACAAACACCCGTTGTGGTACGTTTCTACAGCCAGTTCAGTCAGTCAGTCAACGTTGGGGGACGTTGTTGTGATAATTCACTTTTTTCTACGATTTTTCGCTTCTTTAAATGCCATAGATTTTTTGTGAGCTTGGGTTTTTTTTGTTGTTTTGTGGTTATAAACAAAAAAATTATTTATTAAAGATACAAACCATTTGTTAAGTGAGCACAGCGCATAACGAGCGTGTTAAATTCAATTTATGAATAATAATAAATAAAACCGTAAACTAAATTTGCGCTGGATTATTAGTACAAAATCTGTTTAAATATTTCCAACTAGTTTGATTATTTACCAAAATAAAAAATAAAAATATAGTACAGTTGCCATAGGTTACTACATTTATTTGAAAAAGTGAATTTGTGGTACTACAAAATCGAATATTGATAAAAGTATAAACTGCACTTCATTTCAATACGAGTTCGTGCCTTAAGTCTTTTACCGTCAGTGCCTTGTATGTGTGTTCACTTATTTAGCCTGCAAGTTCGCTGTCTAAGTCGTTTGTTTTCATTCAATGCATATCGAAATACATACACAGGCACATACTGCTGCAACGTGACATTTCACGCGCGTTCTCGTAATAAAAGTTCAAATGTCATTAAAACGCAAAAATCCACAATTTAATTGAATCAAAACGACAACAAAAGCAAATAATAAGCAAAATATGTTGTTTATTTAAGTAGTTAAGTACAATAACAAAAATCAACAAATGTTCATAGTAAACAAATCAAAGTGTCATTAAGTGTCAACCAGTCATCGCGTCGATAGGCAGCATCACACTATAACCGTAAAAATTACGCAAGCAACCATAACCACAACGACAGTAATAGTAATTATAATATTTAGCTGTAAAATAAGTGAAAATTGCCAGTAATATACCGGCATTTTAGCCAGAAATCAAATTTATAGCAGAACAAAAGCGTTGCAACAATTTCAATTCAAGTTTTAATAAATGCAATAAAAAATTTTACATCAAAATTTTACATCAATCATTTTAATTCGCATACCAGCAATAAAAAGGTAATAATCGTAGAACAGTAAAAGTAATTAAGTGTCTATTTTCTAACTGGAAGTAATAATATATAATATGTATTGTATGAAGGAACTAGTGTAAGGCAGCTAATTGGGGCAAATGCAAATTGTTTAAGCCAGACCTAAGCCATATACAAGCAAATAAAATTAATGTTTCTCTCTGTGACTTAGAAATAGAGACTTCTTAAGTCGCTAAAGTCACTCGCATGAAACAATTTTTGTTTTCTTTTTTGATTTTTGTTTTGTCTACATGCCTGCCAGTCTATTTGTTTGCCCCAAGTAAAACAAATTGAACAGATAGTAGCAGTAATTTCAACAAAATTTGACAATTTAGAGACCAAATAAATAGCACAAAATCAAATCAGCTGTTCTACTTCTACTTACTGTACAATCTGGCTTGGTGCCAGCTAATGGCTGTGCTGGATTCATGCAAGGTGGGGCAAAATTAATCACCCAATCGAAGTGGCCGCCGTAGCCGAATGTGTTGGTGCGTGACTACTATTCAAAGATTCGAATCTCCAAGCATGAAATATCAAGTGTCTGAAAAATTTATTTCTAATAACGGTACCAACCGCAAGCAATGACAAACTCCCGAAACCCCATCGGCCGTTCGAAGGCGGCATAAAACTGTAGACCATTTGTGCTCGGCCAAACACCCAATAAAGGGTGTACGCGCCAATTATGATGATGATTAATTGAGGACGATTAATTGTGTGCCACTTTGGATAAAATGTTGAGCTTGAGCAAGACTCGAAAATTTTTTGGTATCATTAAAATGACAATTTATGTCCTATTAAAAGTTAGCAGGCCAATGAGTGACTACCATTCACTAGACCCGCGTTCCAGACGCATTGGGGACATGAAACACAAAATCACGGAAAAGGTTTTTTTCAAATATTGGTCGCTCTGCGCCAGGCAAAGGCAAATCTCAGAGTACAATTCTGCTATGAAAAACCTGCTCATAAAAAACCATCTGCTGTTCAGAGTATCTTCATGTGAAGAACAACGGCGCACACCACAAATTCGGTCACGAAAACTTAATGATCACTTATTTACCTACATTAGAAGTAGAATAGGCTTTCCAACTTACGACGTTTACCGCAAGCGCAGTTACAAAAAGGAAAGGGAATATCTTGGATGTTATCTCCCCTATTGTTTCGATTTCGCAAAAATACCATAAATACTACTTTGAATATTTTCCACTTCATAAAATTGCATCCAGTGGTTCAACTTTACCTACCCTCTGGTGGAGGAGGAGATTTCTCTTAGTTGTTACCTATCACATATACCACTTACCACCTACCGACTGGCCCGACTTTAATCTGCTTCTGCTCACCCAACATAACTTACAACCTAATATTGCTATACTCTTCTTGCTAGCTCGTGAATTTGTTAGGTACAAATTAAACTTTTTAGCAAACAATTGGGCAGCTACGAAGTAAATCAAATAATTCACACATAAATCTGTGCAAGCGCGTACACACACAAGTATACTGTCGTTTGCACAAATTGAATAACAGATTATAAATAAATAGAAAGGCAGCTGCAAGCAACACACAGCCAAAGGTAAAATCAATCGTCTTAATATTTACATACATTCCTATGTATGCACTCGTATATGTATATATGTACGTATGAGTGCTTTTGTTTTGATGTTCGCCACTCTATGAACTTGGCACATCAAAAAAAGTTGTTTCTAAAAGCAGGTAAAGGCAGATGTATTTTCTGCAAAAACAATAAATATTTTTCTTTCAGCGTGCCAAGAAATACGTTTTACACTGATTTTTTATAAAAAACACAAAAATTGGAAAACGGTTTTACTACTTTACATGGCTTTCTTAGCATCCTACATAGAACCGCAAATATTAAAGACATCCATTGTGGAAAGTGCGAAGCTAATGAAAAGGTATTATAAAAAACGTTCCTGACACGCCGAAGTGAAAGAATTTATTCTGAATTTTCATTCACACTTCATAAACATTTAATTCCACATTTCGTATTTATAATAAAGTCAAAGAAACAAATTTTTATAAATCCATAATTTATTTATAAAAGAAGCAATAAAAACTGTGTATATTCTCAAATGCGCGACTATAATATATGGACAGACGTACATCCGCGGCTGATGCGGCTCCGCCAAATGGCCACAATAAAAATTAATCTGTAATACAGTTCCAAGTCAAAGTTGGTTAAAACAAAAAAAAGCTGCCGACCACAGTTCAAAATTGCTCATTATTATTGTTGAAATGCCTAATAGTTTTTTTCTTTGTTAAATGCACTTTTGCTGTCATTTCTTTCGTGAGCTATTCTTCTTCTAGCTGTTGCTTGAAAGAAAAATATTATAATGCACAAGTATGCTAGGCTTATATCGAAAAGTATGTGTGAACACATAAAACTGGGAGTTGTTATTGCAACCATGTGTAGCAACCGGTGTCGCCTCAGGCACAAACCATTTACGGCCGACAGCAAGAAAAAATAAAAAAATACATATAATAAAACACATTGAAATGAGGAGCCAACAAAAAGCAATCGCCATAAGAGATAGACCTTTTTTTACGGGCAACCAAAAAACATTACTGCAATTTCGGTAAATAATTAATATGTATGTATATTAGAGCGGGCCGATTTTTTTTTTAAGATTATGACTCTACATTATATTCTAAGAAAAAAAATTCTAGATATGATTTAATCTATAAAGTAAATTTCAAGACCACTCCCATATTTTAAAAGAAGATTCTTTAGTTAATACCAAGTCCGGTCCACCCGGATTGTAATGCCAAATGATGATGATGAGTATACAAATGATCTAGCAATGGAGCGCGTAAAATAAAGATTTCCATCAATCGAAATATTTTTTATTTTATTTAGTACAAAAATTATTAACAATATTTGGGTGATTCATATTGCGCCACATTGTATATTATTTTTTTTAATACAAATTTGCGCTTGAGTATTTTGGCACGAAGAATTTATTTTGGATTTCTATTTTTTATGTAATGTGTCTCAAAATGGCGCTGCA
Source organism: Anastrepha fraterculus (assembly GCA_037575425.1). Lineage (NCBI taxonomy): Eukaryota > Metazoa > Arthropoda > Insecta > Diptera > Tephritidae > Anastrepha > Anastrepha fraterculus. Next base: position 90,193 of record JAYXIM010055866.1, on the reverse strand, counting down.
AATCAAGATATTGAACTTTTTTAAGTTTCTAAGAAGAAAAGTGTAAAAGACTGCAAAAGAAATAAAAACAATTAAATTTTACAATATTTCAAAATTTTATTTTATTTTTAATTCTTTCTCCTTCTTCTTCTTTTTCTTTTTCTTTTTCTTCTTCTTCTTCTTATTCTTATTCTTTTTCTTCTTCTCGATTGGCGCCATAACCGCCTACGCGATTTTGGCCGAGTATAACAAAGCGCGCCAATCGATTCTTTCCCGTGCTAACTGGGGCCAGTTGGAAACACCAAGTGAGGTCAAGTCCTTCTCCACCCATCTTTCCAACGTAGAGGAAAATTATTAAAATTATTTTAGTTTTAGACCCTTTTTACTTCCAACATGATGCGTATATTTTTCTAATTTCTACTTTCAATCTTCATAACCATAACTGCTTCTCTATTTTCTTATTAATTAAAGATAGCTTCTTTAATCTCTTGTGCTGGAAATTAATTTCCAAAAGCCGGTGACTGTATCCTGTAAACCAATTTCTAACAAGCTCTTGCTTGGAAAAATTTCTTCTTTCTTTAAAGAATTTATTAATAACTTTGTACAGTGTGACAAATTTCAAAATAGTAAGGAATGTGCAGTGCAACAAGACGTCTCTTACATTTCCATACAGATTCACTGCGTTTCTTCTGTTTCGCGCATAACTGACACCTTCGTTGAGGCTTTTGTTTATTTTGCGTAGAAGGAATTTTTCTGGGAAATGTTTTACCTGCAAACGCAATGTATCTAAAGCAGTCTTTACGCATGTTGTGTTATTCAGGAATATTAACATTTTGTGGAATTACTTCTGCAATATCCAGCCGAAATTTTGAAAATGAATATTTCTTAGAATTTGGAATTTGTTTTGCTTTTCGGAATAAACAACACGATTTTTAACAGTTAATGGACTTTTCTTCTTAGAATTTCATGAAGAATCCGAGTCTGCTAGAAACGCATCGTTCCATACAAATTGAACCGCCCTAGTGCATGTACATACATACATATGTATGTACATATCACAGCTCCTTATACAGTCACTTGTACGCATGTAACTATGTATGCCATCTAATAGACGTTTACGCTTCATTTGGCAATGCAATTGGCGGGCAGGCATTTGTTAAGCATTTAGAAAAAAAAAAAACAATTTAAATGCAAAAGCTATAATAAGCTATTGCAAGAATTCACAAAAAATTAGTATTTAGCAAATAAAGAGACCAAGCCTAATATGTATACCTGGCGCATATATTTACAGAAGTGTCGTTGTTACACTCATGCAAGTATCATCAATAATGATTACCTGGTTTAAGGTTTGAAAACTAGACGAGGGATGGAGATCAAAATTTTTTCTTTATGTGAGCTGGGGGGTGGTTGCTGACTGATATTATACTAATATGAAATCAAATATGATGCCATTATAAGGGAGAAAACCTCCAGATAACATCACGAGAATGGCACTGGACTGGAACCCGCAAGGGAGCAGAGGTCGCGGTCGACCAAAAAACACTTGGAGAAGGTCGATGTTGCGCGAACTAGCAGATGCCGACATCACATGGGACGGTGCAAAAACAACAACACAAAACCGTGTAAAATGGAAGAGTCTTGTCGAGGCCGTATGCTCCCGAGAGGAGTGAACAAGGAAAAAAATATACAAGGTGGCACAAAATTAATCATCCAATTTTGTTTTCAAATAAGTTTTTTACTAAATAAAAAAAGATTTTGAGTGATGAGAATCCTTAGTTTGACCTTTGGCAGATGATTATAGTAGTATTTACAAACTGTTCAAAAGCAATTTTGCACCATCACTAACGTTATGACCTCTACCCCAAATTTTATTCACCTGTTTGTTCTCTGCTTCTCTCAAAATCTGCTTGACTCCTTCTGTTTACTTATTCCAATTCCTATTCATATTTCTGTCATTTGTTTACGCCTTATTGAACTACACACACTAATAAACTTGTTGACATTTGCCATTAGCCTTTAAAATTTCTAAATATTTGCAAATAATTCGTTAGAATGCCTTAAAAAGTGTTCTGATATCATGGCGTAAATTAAATAGAGTCGAAACTGTTAATTTAAAAAACGTATTGGTTTATTTCATATTACGCAAATGTTTGTATTGAAGGAACATCTCACTCACATAGATACACATAAATATGTTTATATAAATATGTCCGACTGGCAATTCATTACTTCGATTTCATGAAAAAATACGAGGGTAATTCAATAAGCCCCTAGAAAATACAAAAGACGGCGCCGGTTGCATCAGTAGTGCTCCAGATACCCGGAAATCGAGCAGTAGGAGTAGCTCGAAACTCGTTTATTGCTCTACTGTTCAAATGTTTGTACGAAATTTTCGAGCTTTGAGCAACTAAAAAATTGTTTAAGTTGATTCTTCAGCATTTCTTTTGTTTTTCAACGACTGTGCATAAATAATTCGTAAAACAAAAAGTTAAACGCGCCTTTGCAGTATGAATGGTCAAAATGATGGAATTCAAGTTTGATGTATTACGACATCTGCCATATTCATCGGATTTAGCTCCTAGTGCCTTTTTATTTCTAAAAAAATAAATGTAAAAAAATGGCTCTGTGAACAACAGCTCACATCAAATAATTAACAGTTACCCATTTTGTGTGGGTGGTAAAAAAGAAAATTACGAGGGGAACTTTCGTTGCCACGCCACTTGGGGATTCGGCAGCCGAATTCTGCACGATCATCTCACATGAATTCACACACTCGTGCAATCACTTGTTGCTCAGATAGCAACGAAGCAACATGAGTGAAGTTTGTGTTGATTTATTTTCATAAATCTTTCGTATATTTATCGTATCACTAACACAATCTTATTGCCAGCCGAAATCTGCACGATAATTTCACACACTCGTCCAATCAGTCGTTGTTCAGACGGCAACGAAGTGTCATTGGTTGATTTTTTTTCATACATATATCAGCAACACGATCTTAGTTTTTTTGTAAACGCATCTCAAGTGATGTCAGCCCATCCATCAGCTGAATCTGTCAAATTCACTCAAAACCGAATGACGATCTGTTAAATAGCTCACCTTTGAAATATTTTCACCATGTTTTTACCCGGCTTAAAAAGTTTGAGAAACGCTTGAAAAAGTGTTTAGCGAGAGCTAAAAGGGGGTTATGTGGAAAAATATTAAAAACAAATATAATATATATATAATAACTGGACATCAATCTTTTCTAAGTACTTATTGAACGACCCCTATTCACTTATTTGCATATATACACTCAACTATATAAGTAGGTACACTTAAATATATACAAATGCCTCTGAGCGAAAAATCTGCTTCGAAGTAGTCGACTATCTGTAAACGCGTAATTACTGCATGCAGGTGTATATACCTAAGTATGTATGTTCATATGTATGTAGCTACATAGCATTTTGGTAAGCAAAAAATCATCTACACTATATTACGTATACTTTTTGCTCTTAGTGTATACAAATAATTAGCGCAATATGTGTTAATTGAAAGCATAATTGGACTGTAGCTATTATCAAGCGATTTATATTAGAGAGAAAACTCAAGCGATCATTCAATTGTTCATCAATTATTAATTATTAATTGTGTGCGGAAGGATGTAGATTTTTTGTAAGACGTGAAATTATGACAAAACATCAGAGTTTTCATAAACCAAAACTGCTGCAATATTCCTCCAAACACAGTTAGCTTTATATATATATAATTGGCGCGTACACCCCCTTTGGGTGTTTGGCATAGCTCCTCCACCTACTTGTGGCGTGCGTCTTGATGTTGTTCTCCAAATGGAGGGACCTACAGTTTCAAGCCAACTCCGAGTGGCAAACATTTTTTATGAGGAGCTTTTTCACTCGGAGGTTTGCCATTGCCTGCCGAGGGTCGAAACAACTTTTTCTGCTTTCTTCGAACAAAGGATAGTCGTGCACCGGCGATGAAGCAACTGGTATAAATAAGCATATGTTGGCAGCACTGGAAAAGAGTTGCCGACCACAGTAGCAATTTATCTGCTCCTCCTCGTTACAAAATTTTGTTTTAAGTACAAGCCCATTGATCTGACTGACACTTATATCCCCAAGATCATCCATATCATTCAAGAACAATGAGTCAAAGTATCTAAACTTGACAGTGACAAAGGAGATGTCTGGCAGACTCTTACTACTTCTCATTCTTGCAGCTTTTGCAATAGTCAAAATGAGGTACATTCAAACTTTGAGCATGTCGAGCTAGAACACAGTGGCCTGTGATCAAAGCATCTAACATAGAGCCGCTTTTCATAGCGCATTTGAACGGCTGACGTCCCATTCTGGCTAAATTCTTTTTTTTATTTTTTTAGCGGTACATGTCAGACTATTAACTCATCTCGTGTTGGCATAAGTGACAATGTTACTTATACCACCCAATTTGTGGGTTGAAAGAGGTATACCTACGTACGTCCATATCAAGAGAAAGGCGAGATATAGGAAAATTAAGTTTTTTTTTTTTTAAATTAAGTAACGCAATATTCAGACAGTTAAATAGAAGACTGTAGACCGTCCAGTGGCAAGAATGTCTTGGCTCAGCTTCAATGAGCTTTTCTTTTTGGAAAGAATAAACCTTACACACCTTAGAACATACTTTCAACCAAATCACTTCCACGGTTGGCTTTGCAGCAGCCCATTCACTCAATATAATTTTTCAGCACATTTTCACGAGTTTCGTGCTTATGTGTCTCACCCATGGCAGCTTTGATTTCACATTTCAACTCCTAACTCCTCTCTGGATGATTAGCGTAACATTTATCATTTAAGGCGTCCCACAAATATTAGTCTAAAGGAACCAAATCACATCTTCTAGACGATTAATCGGTATAACTATTTCGGCTGATTTTTGGGTTTTCGATATTCGATTTATTCGAGCATTGCGCAAGCGAAAAGCGACGCATTTGATTTTGAATGATGGAAGTCTTTATTTTGACCTTTACGCGCTCCATTGTTTGTCTGTTGTTTGTCACAAGTGTCAGATATGATTGGCGTACGGCGACAATTACAAAAATTACAAATCTTCCGATAGGGTGGTTAATTTCGTGCCACCTTGTACTTAGGTATGCATATGTATCTATAGTTCTAGTGCACTTCAATCACTATTGTTGGCAATTCAATAAAATTAAAAAGAAAAAAAATTACAAAAAGAAAAAAATTTACATTTTACAGACTTTTAACGTTTCAATTAGTATGCACTTATGTGGAAACTGAATATTAATTACTCTACTTACGTGTAGTTACAATACCAAAAATACTATAATACCAAATATATACTCGTATACACCAAAATACTCAATAAAAAGGCCAACACAGTTTTTTTTTTTTTGGTTTTTGGGTCAAACCAGTTGGTAGAACGTAGAACAACAACTTTTCCACTCGATATTAGTTGCACGAAATACTCATCAATTCAAAGAGACAGTCCAAGCCACATAACTTCGCGACAACATTACAAAAAAAACATTTTTGTGCAGCATAAAATCTTGCACACAAAGCAAACTAATAACAAGCCTACAAAAGCGCTAAGAACACTTTACACCAACAATAGTCGATGGCCAGTTCCAGACTTCACAAGCCCTACTCACATTAGCATTCTGTGCTTGACTTTTCACAAACTTTGTTAAAATTACAGCACCATAAAAATTACATCCACATGTGGAACCCATCATGGAATTTAATATAAAAAATAGATGATGTTAAAAAAAAGCAACTTAGCATGTTCAAGTTCAACTGTTGGCATTGCTGGGTGATGGCAGCGAAACACTGCGCTATGACATTGAAAGTTGTAACATGTAAAATATTCTTAGCCTTCAGCTACTCAGCTCTGTGTATTTAAATTGAAATATTTTGCAAAACAAAAATGTTTTATTTTTTTACAATTATTTAGAAATTGCTGCCATCAACTTAGTTATAGTTGGCAATGTGTAAAATTATTTATATTGAATATACCATTTTTCTCATTTTTCTACAATTCAAAAACTGGCAAGTCCAACCGGTTCGTGTACCGGTACGGTACATGAAGATTTACTGCTTTCTCAGCATATCTCAGATGTTTTATTGTATTTACTTCACTCCAAGCACTACGCTTGTTGTAGATCACCTTATACGTTTTATAGTCGAATTTACATATTTCAGTATAGTTTAGAATGTTACTTGCATGTGAAACCTTACTTTAACGCTTTCAAACTATTGATGCCAATAGAAAACTAATTCATTAAAATTGTATGCAACACATACAATACAGTAACTGATCACACGTTATCATTGATTTCCGGTTTCGAAAAATGAAAATAACTCAAAAAGAGACAATGCTAAAAAAATATCAAAAAGATAATTAACGCGTATTATCATTAATTAATAAAAATGGAGGCGAGGGTAAATGGATAAAAAAAAGCATAATATAAAATATAAATAATATAAAGTATTCGTGTTCACGCATAATATATTTACAAGCCATAGAATACTCCATTCGCGCCACCTTGTAGAATATCTTTCGTTTTTTATTAAAAGAATAATAGTTTATGAGAATTTACTCTTGGAAAAAAGTAGAAAATCGCAAAACGGAAGTTAAAATCACAGAAAACTAAGTATCAAATTTCACGCGATTAAAGATAAAGTTAGCACGTACAGAATGTTAATTTTAAAGCATAATGACAAATGTACATACATACATTTGGATGGCATCAATTAAAACATTTGTTCTTGATGCAACTCTCAAATTTGTTATATGGCCAAAAAAATGGGCACCTATTTTTTGATTTTTGATTTTTTGTTCAAGTTTATTATTTAGTTTAGTTGCATACTATATGCAATAACTCTAACTAAAGTCAGAGAATTGAAAATAAATTAAAATTCTGAATTGCTTTTTATTTGGTCAATCGATATTTCGAATTTAGTCTGATGTCAAACCGAGAAAAATATTTTTTATTTTATTTTTTTCTTACATTTTTTTATTTTTTTTTACAATTGCTTTTATTTTTTTAATTTATTTAAAAAAAAATTTTATTTAAATTTTTATTTAAATTTTTTTTTTTTATTAACATTTTTTTTATTTAAATTTTTTTTTATTTAAATTTTTTTTATTTAAAATTTTTTTTATTTAAAATTTTTTTTTTATTTAAATTTTTTTTGTATTATTTAACATTTTTTTTAACATTATAACAATTTTTTCTATTAAATAAACCCAAGAGTATAATTTGTTGGACCTTTTTAAAGAGAAATTAAAATCAAAAAATAGCGATCTGTAAACATTTCATACCAAATATGCGGTACAGTGCAATGCAATGAAAATTTTTAAAACGCCAGCGGCATTGATAAATAATACAAAACAACAAAAAATTAAAAAAGGTGTCACATTTTTTTGACCATAGAACAAATTTAGGGGACAGCATCAAGAAAACTAATTTAGTTGCTCATCCTAATGCATATATATGCGATGGAATTTAGACATACATTCTGTCAAAAAAGTACCGGGAATTGCTCAATATAATTTTTTAATCATCAAAATTTATTTTGTCGTCTTCAAAATAGGCTCCATTCGAAACAATACACATATGCCGATTAGTCCAGTCATCGTCATCAATGCGCCTTTTAAACGCTTTTAAAGAGATATTTTTCAGCTCCTTCAGCCACCTTCTTCCGATGAATATTTTGAAAGAAATTCAACGCTCTTGGAACGAGTCGAGCCGCCACGCGTCTCATGCCCAATTGATGGTGTAAAATGTTGCGAATTGATTCGTGAGACACACTAAGGTCAAATGATGGTTTTCCAAAACCATTTCCTTAACTTTATCGATGTTTTCATCCGTTGAAGACGTTGATGCGCGCTTTTTAAATGAATGAAATAGAATGTATGTATATGATATGGAATATTGCCTAATTTCTTTATTAAAATGCCTCAATACGAGTATAAAAGTTGACCCTTTATCAATAAATATTGCATTAATGATAGCGCTTAGACCCTTTGATATGTGTTTGGTCAGCGCCTTCTCCTCTTTGTGGTGTGCGTGTTGATTGTTTTTCACAAATGGAGGGATCCACAAGGAGCTTTTTCATGGCAGAAATACACTCGTTTGCCTGCCGAAGCGGGACTGCTATTAGAAACAATCTAATCACAGCTCAAATGCGGCAATACGACTGATAAGCAATGGAGCCTTACGGTTTAGATAAAGATTTCTATCACTCAAAAGCATTTTGTTTTACATATTTAGTAAAAAAAGTTATTCAAAAACAAAATGGAGGATTAACTTTGTGCCACCTATTATGTTTTTATTCGAAATGTAGGTATACATATTATTAAAAAAATCATACAGTTCATAATTGGATAAAAGCTTAGACTCTCCCTAATGCCTTCTCATATCGTTCATACTTCGGTGCCAAACAAATGAGCCATTTAAAAGGAGTCTAGCTTTTAGTCGTCGGGAGAGAGCTTTGCTTTTGATTTATTTTAATTATTTGTCTAGACCAAAAGGTGGTACGTCTGGTAGCTAGAGCAATTTTTCAGTTTATCTTAGGCTGTTGGTTGGCTCCTAAGTAGACAATGTCTACCACAACTTTCGAATTAGCAACAGCAGCACGTGTTCTAATAAGCGGACAGCAGTAGATGCTTTTTCTTATTTTTAACCGTTATTGCAATATATTTTGTCTACTTTTGATTTATTGTTGGAAAAAACTAAAGTTTCGCTTAATTGTTAATGGCCTTTTTAATTCAGAACATAATTAGTAGATGACTCAAAAAAAAAGTTAGTAAGCAAATGTTAATTAATTGTGGATAAAATTCATCGAAATATAAGCTACCGGTTGCTGGCTGCCGATAATACATAAATATGATATAATCTTGTTTTGCCATGGTAAAAATATTTTTCTTTTTTATTTATTTACAACAATAGGGCATTCACCTGCTAACTGCCATGTGCATTTTAAGTTAGGAACTTTTTTTATTATTACAGCTAATCTCTGTAGAAGAAGTGTGGCAGCTGTAAGCTGAGTAATTGATAAAGTGTCCAAAGCTAATGCAAGACTTTCTAACGAAAGTGGAGTTCCGCACGGCTAGGCTAATTTTTCTATTCAACGCTCAAGAAATTTGGCATCTAATTTCCATAATTATTAACTTAAAATATTGGGGAAAAGAAACACGAATACAAACACAGATGGCATCAGTAAACACACAAAAACGAGGGAATTAATTGCACGCAATAATTGTAAAAAAAATTCGGTACTCTTTCCTTAAATGTTCACAGAAATAAAACCGATGTCAACTAACCAGACTTTGGTGGGAGTGAAATTGACATCTCAAATCATCATTCGGTTAAGTAACCACCGCTCACAGGCAATATTAATCAAACAATAAAAAAATGGCTCTTAACGCTTTAGTTCCGTTAAAGAGGGAGGTCTTTACATTTGACACCTAACATGGTATTTCATACGTATGTCAGTGTCAGTATGGCGTGTGCACATTTTCGCTTCTTATAGAACTCGACCGTACCCGAACGAGTTGGTTCGTAATTGCCCAAGATCGAAACCTCGAGCATGAAACACCAAATGATAGAACAAATTTTTTCTCAAGCGGTTGCCCCTCGACAGACCATAGCAAACTTCTGAGTGTATTACTGCCATGAAAAAGCTTCTCATGCCATACCGTTCTGAGGCGGTATAAAATTTTGGGTCCCTCCATCTCTGGAAAACCATCAAGATCCACAAAAGAGTTTGAGCGCCAGTTATATAAATATAAGTATACATACTCACACAAATTTCTAAACCATCTGCCGCTTAGCAGCGGTATGAAACCAATGAATCACATGAGACACACCATAAGTAGGATAAGGAACTTTGGCCAAACATCTAACCAATGATTTACGCGTCAGTTACATAATATACATATGTACATGTATCTATTTATAGGCTGTCTTCATGAATACATACATACGTAATTGACATAAACTGTCTACACTGTAATCAAAAAAGGGTCCAAATATGATATTCAAATATTTTTTCAGTCTATACGCAAAATACAACAAATATAGTAACGAAACAAAAAGCAAACAAAACAGCAAAACGCCAATACACGTTTTATTTGTTTGAGCAGTTAAAAACTTATAAATCAAACATAAAATGTCGAGTCACTCCCCAGCGTATTGCAATCAAAGAAGTGACAACTTATTCGACGATTGTTGGGTTGGTTGACTTCTGCTCGCTTAACTGTGTTTTTTGGGCAATTTTGTGACGAGACTGTTTTTTTTTTCTTTACTGCAATTACAATTGACTTTTGTTGATAAATGTCTTTATTTTTGTCTTTCTGCCTTTGTAGCGGTATTTGGCTTGCGGTATTTTTTCCATTCAAGGAAATGGCAGCTAATTTAGGAATAATTACTTGTAATTGTTAAACGTTTCTGTGAATAGCTTCCGATACACTTTCTACATTACTATACATTCATTGCTCTCTCTTTTCTATACTTTTCTGTGGACCAAATGCGCTGCTATATAGAAATTCATTAGTGCGTGCAAAAAGTTATTTGAAATATATATTTAAATTTTTTCACTGATCGATTTTCGGGCGACAAGTACGCACAAATACATACACAGATACAAATTATTAACACATGTATAGTCATTTACAAAACAATATGAATAGATACAAGGTGGCGCAGAATTAATCACCGAAATGACCCATTTTTACTAAATATTATATTAAAAAGAAATGGTTTTGAGTAATAGAAATCTTTATTTTGACCTTTAAGCGCGCATTATTTGTCTGTTTGTATACAGCAGCTGTCTGGTTCACAAGTGTCAAATATGATTGCTTGCAAAAATTATAAATCTTCCGATAGCGTGATTAATTTTGCGCCACCTTGTTTATGTATTGTACTTTTCAAGCTAGACATTTTTTATACATATAAGACAAATCTATTTAAATTAAAAAAATACCTGGATGTATGAAAAAATGTTCACTTACTTGGACCAAAATGAAACATTGCAAATCGATTGCGAATATCAAATAGTTATATGTACGCATGTATATATTTAGTTATGCATTTATGTGCATTCCCTTCATATACATACATCCTGTGCACATAATTTTATGCAGTTCCTACATAGATTTTGCTGGCAGTCACCTAATTCATAGTCGCGGTTTTATTACCAATGCCGCCACCAACTGCCTTGCACTTGAATCTAAATTATTTGCGCTGCAATATTTGCAAACTTAATGTGCAAAATGTTATAGTGTCCCCAACTAATCTGAAAAAAATGCATTCAAAGTAAGAAAGTGCAAAAAAAATTTTAATTCTACCGCTAAGAATTGCAGCGCTAGCAAAACTAATTAGTGCCTTGGTTTTTCACTGAGCGACTAATTTGCGTAATTTTGCAATTTTTTTTGTTTGTTTTTAAGCTTAATATTGTCAACGCCACTTGAATTATTTTTAATGTTTAAATTTACTCCAATCATTGCCAATATTGTTGCAATTTGCATTTATATGACTTGTTGTGTTCACTTTCAGCTAAATATTTTTTGTTGTACAGGGAAAATCATGTTGGCCTCTAAACGTTGTGGTAATTTGTCACTTTGCGAATCTTTTTTTGTTGTTTATTTCTGAATGAAATTACGAGTGTGCGATGAGTTTTTGACTCAACACTTTTTTGTTATCTCTGAATGAAATTACGACTGTGCAATGACTTGACTCTCTTGACTCAACAATTTCTAAATGAACTCAAGCGGAAGTAATTGAGGCCTTTATATGCATACTTACATATATATATATATATATATGTATACATAAATACTATGTAAGTATGTCTATTGCTATATCATTTATCCAGACATCCATTGTAAAGTGTCTGGCCGAGTTTCTATTCCAATTTTCGGTTAACGTCTTCATGTTGTTCTACAAATAGGGGGTCCTACTGTTATACAAGGTGGAGTCCAAAATAAACAAGACTGGCGTCATAAAAATGTTTCTGAAGGCGCCATATTTTTAATGAGTTAGTGCGTTGGAAGTTACACCCCAGTGAAAGCTTGGTGGCATTCGGTTCAGTGGGAGCGAAGTTATTGCGTCTAAAGTGTCAGTATGTTTGTGTCATCAGTACAAAAATGAGTTTCGAAAAAAGAGCTAATATCAAATTTTCTTTTCAAATCGGTTAAATGTTTACCGAAACATTTTAATTGATGAATTGTCGATGATTGTCTATCTCGTGCCAGAGTTCATGAGTGGTTTACACGTTTCAGAGATGGTTGTGAGGACATAAAAGACAATGAAAATACGGGCCGCCCGAAATCAGTAATCACCGAAAACTCCATCGAAATTGTGCGCAAATTTATCAATAATTAACCGAAATCATCGTTGAAATCCGTGGAATCGGAGTTGAATATCTCCAAAACATCGATTTATCGCATTTTATCTGATCATTTGGGCTTACGAAGGGTCTGTGCACGTTTCATACCGCACAAGTTGCTGACCACCAAAAATTGATCAGAATTCAGCATTCGAAAGACCTCATTACAAGATTGTAACTGGTAATGAAACGTGGTGTTTCCAACATGAACCTGAAACTAAGCGTCAAAGTGCGTAATGGAAGGCCCCAGACGCGTTTGGAGAAGTCAAAAATCAAGTCGATGCTCATTTGTTTTTACGATTCCAAGGGAATTGTCCATAAAGAGTTCGTACCAACGGGCCAAACCGTCAATGCAATTTTCTATCTTTCCGTTTTGAAGCGTTTGTTGCATCGCATTCGTCGAATTCGCCCTGAATACCGCGAAGGAGAAAGCTGGCGCTTATTGCATGATTATGCACCATCTCTCAATCACTCACCATATTCGCCTGATATAGCTGCCTGTGGCTTCTACCTATTCGGAAAATTGCATTTAGCTATGAAAGGAAAACGTTTTGCGTCCGTAGAGGCCGTCTAAAAGGCTTGTTCCGACATCCTGAAGGACATTCCGGTCAATGACGTCAAACACTCTTTCGAAAAGCTTTTACCGAGGCCAAAGGGGATTATTTTGAATAAATAAACTCGAAGTTATCAGAACAAAGCTCCTGTCTTTTCTATTTTATCTCAGTCTTGATTGTTTTGGGCTTCACCTTGTACATCGCTCCCGATTAGCAAGCGGGTTTTATGAGACACTTTTTGCTATAGCCAAACGAAGCGTGACCGCTATTAGAAAAACCCTTTTCTATCATTTCATGTTTCGTGTCCACAGTAGGCAATGAACCCGTGACGCATCGAATGATATTCACGTCCAATCCCACATATACTACTTACATCCTATGGCGGTCGCATAACTCTGGCGGTCGCAATTAACAAATTCACTTTTTATGAAAAAGTTACGACTACAAATAGAAGCATGATGTATTTATGTACATATAAAAATGTATCCAAATGTGTGGAATGTTTATTAAATTTATTAATTTCGCTGATTTGGCCAGTTTTTACGCCTCTCTCTCCCTGAAACATTTTTCTTATACTACTAAATAATATGAATTATGAATTTCATATATATATACTTTTGCTAATGAGTTGCACATGTTTGGGAGATAATTATTATGTAATAAGAACGTGTGGCATATGTAGTAAAGGTATTCACGCAGTATCATCCAGAGTTTGTTAACTAAATTAAGGCTGAAAAAGTCCTAGATAAACATAAACCCAAGCCATTCAACGTCTCATCGACCTCAAAGTCGAACTGGGTAACTTGAAATGATTATTAATTTTGCGTCATATATACTTTTTTGTTTTAATACAAACTTGCTCTTGGGAATTTCGAGACAGAGAATTTATTTATTATTGATAACTATTTTTTATTTAATGAATCCCAAGATGGCGCTACAAAGCTAATTTTTGCAATTTTTTGAGTTTGTTTTAAGAAAAATTACTGTCAGTAATTTCTTTAATTTATATGAATCGAACTAAAACTTGCAAAAACCCCAAATACGATCAAATTTTACAATACTTCAAAAATTTATTTAAATCTTTTTTTTTAACTTGTAGTTGCAATATGATGTTGAACACAATAAACTGTAATTAATATTAATTCCAAGTATCGTGATTAATCAGCACTAAGCATAATCTAGAGGATTGGTGTCGTATTATTATTATTAATATTTTTTTAAACAGTTAAAATTTTCCATTTTATGCTAGAGGTAAGCAAACAACATGGCGGCTGCCGTAGCCAAATGGATTGGTGCGTGACTACCATTCGGAATTCAGAGAACGTAGGTTCGAATCTCCGTAAAACAACAAAATGAAGAAAAAGCGTTTTTCTAATAGAGCCCCTCGGCATGTATTTTTGCCATGAAAAAGCTTCTCCGGCTCATCTGCCATTCGGAGTCGGCTTAAAACTTTAAATCCCTCCATTTGTAGAACAACATCAAGACGCACGCCAGAAATAGGAGAAGGAGCTTGGCCAAACACCCAAAAAGGGTGCAACCGCCAATTATACCTATAACAACATTATACCTACAACATTTTCCTTTAAAATTATCCAAATTTAAAAAAACTTATTTCTTTCGCAATATTTTATTTTGTTTCTTCTAAGATTTGAGCTAAATATGCAACAGAAGTTACGTGTATTCGTGTACTCTGTGTTCGAAAAAAATAGAAGGTCAAATAATATAAAAATTTGACTGTACTCATATCTTAATTTTTGCATTGCCAGCGATCGGTTTGCGAAATAAGCACCAAAAGCGGCGCCTGTGTGTCAGTGCTGTATTAGCCGCAAATGCTATTTGTTGATGGTCAAGGTGATAACCCATTTCAGTAATGTGTTCTACACATCATACCACGTCATTTGCTGCAAGAGTGCTAGTATGCAGAAATGATCACAAGCTCTTCTTTTTGTTGGATAAAAAAAAACAGATTCATAGCGATATGAGTTAACAAGGGCATAGTAAATTGAAAACTTTGAAGCCGTTTTTCGCAATATTTTGGTGGTTTTTTTTTTTGGATTATGAGTCTTGCAGCAATGAGCTATGTATATATAACTATGATTTTCAACTCACTGAAGGCACTTTTTAATGGAACACCCAAATATGAAATAGTGACAAACGTGACGACCAAGACTGAAGGAGACACCCTATTTAAATATATAGCGTCTAATAAAAAGCCTCTTCTATTCGCCATTTCCCCCCTCGCTATCTCTATGCTCGATTAACGAAGCAAGAATAAAGTTATCGAGTAAGATACGCCGCCAGCGAGTATGGCTATTGCTCATTAGACGCACTGCCTTACCAACACATGTAATTGAAGGCAGCTCTCTTCGCGCATTGCCGACATATGCTCATTTGTACCAGTTGCTTCATCTATTCGCCACTTGCTAAGTCTTGGCGAAAAGAAGGGGTCCAAAGATAAATTATTTTTCTATTGAAGCAGAGAAAATAGTATATTTCTCAAAGGCATTGAAAACTGCAGAATTCTCTATTTGTAAGAAAATAAACTAAACACCAAAATCACAGATAGGAAGCGAAGCTTCGCCGAGTTCTGGCAAGCCTGTTGCATATGCGCCACCTCATTGCCGTTAATGTTATTTATTTTTTTTTTTTGGTAGGGCACGCAGCTTCGAGGCCACCAACGCAGCAACAGTATGTCAAACATGCGTGGATTAAAAAATCCACTTTATTATTATTACTCTTATCATTATTATTATTACTATTGCTGTAGTTGTTATTGTTATTATTGCGAGGGGGAGTTTTTTTGTCTCCGGAAATGCCATTGCTTCGACGCCAGCTTTGATGATGCGTTAGGCGTTTTAAAACTCCTCATCCGCAAAAAAAAACATTATTATTATTTCATATCATGGAATCGATCTTTTCTAGAATTTGGATTAGTACCTTCGTATTTTTTTCATAAAAACCTGTAAATCTTACAAGTAATTTAAGCATTGAAAAGAAATATTGGAATAGGCACAGGCGTAATAACAAACTAATTAACAAATCAATATTAGAACAATATTAATCCGCCTTTCACATAATTTAGCAAATAACATTCATCAATTACTGTTAATTTTAATACTATCCAATCAAGTAATCATAATTTTATGCTCGATTATTAATTCATAAAAACTACTTACTTCGCATGCATGAGAAACAAAATCACAGTTACGGCTGAGACATGACATCATAGTATTATAACTCCGAATTAGTTAGATTCATACAGAATAATCGCATTAAACTCACATTTGTAAATTTTATTATTCTATCTGATGACCATTAATGCCAATTAGACGAATACAAATTGCGCAACCCTTGGTAAAGGGGGTTAAAAGTTAGCAATCAAACGAAATTTATTCAAATTTAAATAATTTTGGCATTATACTTATGCATGAATAACACGTGTGTATGTATACAGGTGCATATGCTTACATATATACATATATACGTGTGTGTAGAGACAGAAGAACAATTTGCTGCTTAGAAGATAATAATCAGCATAACAAATGTCTGCTGACACGACGAACTCGGATGTGGCCGCTATTGCCGAACGTGACGAGCATGACGCGAATGAGAGCAGCGCAATTACATTTGAATGAACGAATTTTGTTTAGTATTGATATTGAATTTTTTTTACGATTATTATTCTTTATTCTATAATTTTTCTATAGTTTTATTTCCTTTGCAGCTAATCTTAAACACCATTTATATGCTTTACTATAAGGCCGGTCGTTTGTCGATAAGAGTTGTCTGACTGGTGCGCTCGCCTTCCTGAATAATGAATATTTAATGAGGATTTGATGATGGCACATACACAAGTATACAAAATGAAATGAAAAGTATAAATCTCGTAAAAAATTCTGAGCAATGAAAAAATTTAAATAAATAGAAATCTTATACCCGTATCAAATTAAAACTGAAGTGTGCAAATATAATATAATAGAAACGAATCGAATTAAATTTTTTTTGTTTTGTTTATTTCTGTGCTGAGCACAACTCAACTCGTGTGGTGTGAAACGCATATTGCTTGCATGCTTGCTTGAATGTCAATTGGTTTTTTTTTTCTACCCGTGCGCACTAGTACGAGTACCCTGGAGTATTAAAGCGTGGCTCAGTTAAAATGTGTGCGCTTAGAAACGCCAATGATTGCTGAACCAAAACTAAGATTTCGGAAGTTTTTATCTTGAAAGAAATGATATTTATTTATGCTTTAATAATCGTGTGGCGAAGAATGTATAGTTCCTTGTTGTGCAAAAATGGTCGAGATTGTTTTCTAATTCACTACTACAGACTTTGAACATTCACTTTGATAACTTATGCAGCATATTTTAATCGTTTACCTTTAAAATGCGTCCTCTTTTCTTTAACTTGATTTTAAAATTGCTCTCCATAGAGAGAACTTAATTTATGTTTTAATGATCACATCTGTTTCATTAATCAGGTACCAATTCATGGCTGCTGTGAAATGATTGCTGGTAAGCTCAGCCCAAAATTTGACAGGTGATCTGCGATGTTGAATGAAATATTCTTCTGGATATACTCTTTAGAGTAAATTTGCGATAAAATGTCAAGTCCCAGATGCATACTGCTTGTCAGATCATTACTTTTTCTAAATTGATCTCATATTTTGTATTTAAATGTTGATGAGGCATGTTCATGTTTATTTGCCAGGAAGTTGAATAAAATCTAGTTTCACATATGTTTCGTCATCCATAACAAAATAGCCGTTAAATTTAGTTATGCTTTGTTGTAAAGCAGTGCAGCACGTTTTTTCTACAAGAATCTGTTTATCAGAACGATTTGAATATTTGGTGGCACAATAAGATCATAGTCCGCCATGCTTTATAACGTGGTTCTCATAACGATTGTTTGTAACAGTATAAAATAATCGATGTAGATATAGACTTACGTATGTATATATCTAAGAAAAACATTCAGAGAGATGAAAGGGCTATTTTACAATTAATCCAAAATGTAAACCAAATTGAACCAAAAATACCACATAAGAAATTGCGGCAAATATATCGAGAACAAAAAAATTTCGAAAAATAAAACTTTTGAAGAACAAAATGGGAGAAAATTGAGAGAACTTCTTAACTAAATAAATAAAATAAAATATCGCACCATCAATGCTTAACAAGTATCGTGGAGCCCAAGTTGGTACAGCCGCTCAACTATATAGTTCTAATATCTTATTTTATATAGTACGCAAGTAGTAAATGAATAAATTTTATAAGAATTATGATATAATTAATAAAATTTCATTTTTATTTCACAAAAAAAGGATTTTATTTGGAAATACACAGACTTTTGCCAGAATAGGGGTAATTTCGAGCCCATTCTTAAAGCGGTATTTTTCCTAAAACGAAAAAAAAGTTTATTTCAAAATGATTTCTAGCACTAAAATATGTGCCGAGTATATAACGTACGGTGCCGCCCGAATTTAGGACCCTACTATACTTCTTTTAAATTGTCCTTTCTTTTATTTTATTATTTATTTTATTTTTATTTAATTTTTATGGCTTAATTTTTTTATTCAGTTCATCATTTTATGAAATTTCATATTATGTTTTACTTGGCAAGTGCATCCAATGAAAATTGGTCAGTTGAGCGATAGAAATAAAATACGAAAATTAATTAATTTTGAACAACTTTTAATATAAAAGAATTACGTTTATTTCTTTCAAAGTTCTCGTCATGTCTAGGTGACATGAGCTTTGAGGGTCGAGGATTAGGGTGTAAAATCTCAGATAAACAGGAGTTAAGACATGCTACTACAGTTCACATGATGAAGCACGAAAATAATAAATCAGTCGATTCCCAACAAATTCTTTTCAGGCGCATGAGTACTAAAATATTATTTTATTATATAATTATAAAGTATATAATTATATATATATATAAACTATTCTTTTATTGTATGAATTTAAAATATATCTATACATAAACTATTATCCATAGTACATAAATCATAAGGCTAATGCAGGTGGCTAAAATTTTACATACTGCCGTAGATCTGTTAGTTCAGCAAATAGTATTAACAGAGAAGACTTAAAAACTGTTACTTGTATTCCTGGTATTTTAAACCTAATAAAAGATTGAAACACGAACATTTTAATTTTAGTTAAACAGCAAGAGAAAACAATGACCAGACCAGGCATAGTCTTAATTGCAAAACTAAGCCTTTCAATTACTTTTTTTATTCTTTCAGATTAGTTTAAATTTGTGTCAAAATGGTTTCTATTCTCACCGTTTATAACATCTATTTAAAGACAATACCTATTTCTGGTCTTTGTCTCAATCTCTGGGAATATTTATGTATTTTTGCATAAAAGGGAACATTTCTACTTTAGTCAAAATATGCGACTAGTGAAGAAACCTCTGTACGTAGATTTTTATATGTACAAGTATGTATAATATCAGTTTACCTACCACTTTAATTCGTTTTACGAAAGTGTGTATTTACGATAAAGTTCCGCAGCAAAGAAGAAAGGATAAAGCACCGTCCGACAAATATATATAACAATAATAATTATGATGTGATAATAATAAGACTTGACGTATACATTTTGAAATACGTCTCACCTAACTGTGAGATGCTTTTTCTAAAAAAAAATGCGATTGGAAATTTTATCATTTGCCATTGTCTACGGAAAGGCAGAAAGTGAGCAAATCGAGACTACGACGTTTACCCTGCACACTATATTAAACTACATGTATAATGTGCATATGTATATATTTATTAGGATGCCCCAAAAAATTGTGTTTATCCTACCACCTTAATATGTTCTATGTATGACCAAAAAAGTGGACACTTATTTTTTTTTTTCATTGTTTTTTATAATATGTATTTACCCATGCCGCTAACGCTTTGAAAATGACCATTGACTCCCGCGGAAAAATGCGCTTTACTAATGTTGACGAATGTCTAAACAATTATACCCTACGCTTTATTAAAAACCAAAATAATTTAAACTATTTCACAGGGAGTCTGAAAACCCTCCAAGATTAAAAAATAGATGTAAAAAAATAATAAAAAAAATATTAATCTGCTTTTTTATTATTTTTGGTTTAAGAAATTTTTAATAACAAAATGATTCACTATTATTACGTTGTTTTAAATGTTTTTTACACAGTTTAAACAATGAATAGTTGATATTTAATAACATATTTATCTTACCCAGAAAGTTTTAGTTTAAAAATAAATAATTTAAGTTATTTTTTTTAAATCAATGATAATTTTGAAAGCGATGGCGGCAAGCGTAAATTTTAAATTAAAAATAAAGAAAACAAAATTGGTGTCAATTTTTTTGTTATAGAACAAAAAAAAATTAATTTAAAAAAAATAAATAAAATAAAAAAATCAAAATAAATAAAATAAAAAATTTAAAATAAATAAAATAAAAAATTTAAAATAAATAAAATATGTACGTTAAATTACATATGTACTATATTTCTAAGTAAGTAGCGACTATATTTTTAATAACCACTTGCAAAAAGTTTATTTCATTTTATGGTCTTAACAAAGTTAATTTTAATTAAAAGACGTTAATTTTAGGTAACTAAAGAAAACAACCGTTTTAACTACTTATGTAGATCGACAATTGTGGAAATCATATAACTAGTCACACCTCAGCCGCTAGTCACGAATCGCGACTTTGGTATGCCAACTACAATAAAAATGCGATATACCTGTTTATTTAAATTGTTTCTTTTATAAACAAATGCATATTTAATTCACTTAATATGAACGCAACAACACACCAAGGTCAAAGCAAAAGAAAGCCGGTTGCAGCGTTGTGTGCAGCTCAGCTGCTAATTAACAGCCGCTGGCTAACAGCTGCTGATTGTCGGCTTGCTAAGCCACTACAGATAACAGCAATATGTAGTAGCTGCAGCAGCAGTTTGGCAGATGTAATGAATTTATTATGCTGTTATTTTTAACAGTTCTTTTTTATTAAAGTAATAAATTAGCGAGAAATGCTCTCTGAGCGACAGTAGCAATTGTTGATTTATTGTTTGGCTTGCTTAATGTTGGTTCGTCTTTTATTGTTTTGATGAATACATATGTACATATGTATGTACTTATACATACATTATGTATTCTTGCAGCTGTATTGCAGTATTTATTGTTTTTTTTTCTCCGGAAACCTGCAAGGTGTATTCGTTAGATGGCTTTTATGCAATGTTGTTTTAAAACCAAGAAAATAAAGATTTTTTATGTTATGTACAAAAAGATTTGCATATAGAATTATTAAATTACCTCTTTTCTTATGATAGCATTAAATTATATTGATTTAAATGATTCCCAAATACGTTTTGAAGTGAATAATTCATTGTTTGAACATTCTGTGAACTTTCAAATTTTCAGCAAATTATTGCACAGAATTAATGAAAAAATTTATGAAAATGTTTGCCATAAAGAAAAATGCATGATAATGAAAAATAATAAAATTATTCTCGAAACATTTAAACAACTAGCAATTTTTCAAATAATATTATGGTCAAAACTGTATTGGTATAAAACTGTAGATCCCTCCTTTTTGTGGGGTAATATTAAGACGCGCACCAAAAATGGGGCAGGAGCTCGGCCAAATATCCAACAAAGGGTGTAAGCGCCAATTTACTTATATATACATACACATACCTATTATGAGTTAAAGTGCACGCCGAGAGATTTTGCAGATAAAGCAAAAAGCATTTTCGCATTGGTGGAACTGTCTGTATATGAGTAAATATAGTTACTACTTGTCTACTATGAGTAAATATAGTTATTTTTCAATAGTATGGTATCACGCATTTATGCTTATCGGCAACCAACTCAACTTAACGTAAATGAATTTCGAGCATAGAAAAAGGCTTATCTTATTCGCTGGTGTAGCTTATAGCAGTAAAAAATTATTGCCGAAAAAATCAAATATGCTAGCGTCCTAATTTGATTGTTATTTTACATAAGTATGTGCAGACATATGTACGTACACATAAAGTAGATAGATGGCTTCTCCAAACTGTGTCAACTGAAACAGGTTTATATTGTGTTATTAACAAACAAACCATAAAAATTGGCAGGCAGTTTTGCCGGCTGTCGGTAATCAATCATTCAAATTATCGGCGCAACATGAAAAGTAAACAAATCTCACCACAATAGTTATCAAAAAGTTTGTAGACAGAGGAGCGCCCAGATATTCGCATTACCAGCGTGAATGTTTCACAAAATCTTTCGGATGGTGCGCATGTGTGCGTGTGTGTATATTCGTCGTATGAAACAGATAAATTGACAGTTGTCACACTTTTAGCAATTTATAAAATTAAATCTTTGTAAATAATGCGTCTAGCGAATTAAGTGGGTTTCCACTCTTCATGAGAGATTAGGTAAAGTTAGAAGAAGAAAGGCGAGTGTTTCAACTAAACACTCACACATGCTAAATCATGCTTATGATGCAGTCGGGCGTGGCAAGGAAAGTGATCTTTCAACTCATTCTGCTGACAAAAAATTTCACTTTCCCAAATGAACACCAGAAAGATAACTTGGAAAATTGCAATTTTCGGCAACCAATTGTGGAAATAAAAAATTTGCATAGTCGGATTGCAATAATCGGCAAACTAAATAATTTGGAAAATAACTAATGTTGAATATTAATAATTCGGTTGTAAAATATGAAAATACGATTAACAACTTTGTTTCTGAAAATAAATACATATTTAGTAGATGTGATTTGGTATATTTCTTATATGGTTTATACAAATTTTAGCATCGAAGTATGATGTATATATGTATGTAGCACACTATATTCTTTATCGAATAATTATTCTTTTTCCATTTTGTTTTTGTTGATAACGTTTATGGTGAGTGAATTTTGTTATAAAAATATCAAATGGGGTAAAATGCTCAGTGAAACTATTTATTCCACGCTGATTGTCATAAGCATAGATGTAAGAATGTATATACGTATACAAAATGTGGCGCAAAATGAATCACCCTACCGAAAAATTTATAATTTTTGCAAATGGCGTCGTACGTCAGTCAATTTTGACACTTGCGAACTAGACAGCTGCAATATACAAACAGACAAGCAATGGAGTGCGTAGAGGTCAAAGTAAAGATGTACATCACACAAAATAAATTTTTATTTTATTTAGTAAAAAAGTTATTCAAAATTTATGATATATATTAATAAATGATTAATTTTATGCCACCTACCAGTTTATGTCTCGATAAGTTATCGTCCTTTTTCACATATAATGAAAATAAAAATGAACTTTCTTGTGTCTCGCCACGCAAACTGTGATGTATAGCACGGATTTTCTAAAATAGTGTCCCAAAATTTCTCAGGAAGCTGCTACTCTATGGCCCAGTGAAATTGGTAGAATCAGAATCAGCTGTTTTTTTTAAATTTTTTGCTTACGGCTAACTTTTTTCGCTATATTCTCTTTTCTATTATCTTAACTTAACTTTTCATTTTGTTTACAAATCCTGCTATTAAGACACTCTCTTTTTAGATCTCTCATCCACCTCGTCAACAATTATGTCACAGCAAATTTACGCTTTTCCCCCACTTTAATTTGAAGAATCTTGTATTATATCATTCTTGGGTTCATATGCAAGCATTTACATATTTTTAACAAATTGCAATATACATATATCCCATTTCCTACGGGGAACTTCCGCAATCTCTAGGCTTCTCCTCATATAGCTTTGCGCTAACTATTATGATTATTCTACTCTAAATTCCACACTCAATCTTTACTTGAAGACATATTATTTCAAGAAATTCTCTGAATACAAGTATTTAAGTACATATAAACAGCTGGTACTCATTCTTACGAGTAACAACATATCAAAACAAAAATGGAATTTCACAAAAATATTTCTAAAGCAGCCAAGTTGAACGAAGAAATAACAAATGTACAAACAGGGTGATGTCTGTCAGGTACATATGTCTGTATTGCTATTACAGTATTTATATACTGGGCCAACACGTCACACACATGCACACACACATCAAAAGGCATTGGCGCTGTTGTTACAGTCATTGTTGCCGGTCTGCTTGCTACTGAGCGCGTTTTAGTAGTATGCGTTTGTTACATTCAAATTCAAATTTTCAAATTGATTTGGATGGTCAAGGTTAGACAAAGCGTTATGGTATGCTAAGATATTGTTTTATGCTACGGCTGAATGCAGAACAATTGCTGGCGGCTAGCGCTGCCAACGTGTGAGTGATTTGATTTAAACAAAGCAGCAATATTTCAAACGCATTAAATTGGAATATCTTGAGGCTAAACCGGGGCCATTTCATTTTGGAGCAGTAACAGTCCATGCTAAATCCCCGACAACTGCTTTTAACTATCTCGATTTAGGTGGCGAAGTCTTCGGTTGTCGGAATTGCCATATTTTTCAAGATCAGAAAACTCAAAACTTCCCAGTGAAGCCTAGCTCCCATTTCCTTGACATGCTTCGCTCAGCTTGATGGTGCGTCAAAGAAAATTCTCTTGTCTTTCTTCGAGTAAAGCACAATTCATTCGATTAATTGTTGCGGGTAGCATTGATTTGCCGTCGGTATAGCATAAGTTAAAGCCGCAGCTTGCGTTGCGTAGAAACTAGTGAAACTAGAAACTAGTGAACTAAATTTAGGCCAAAACATAAACACAGGGCGTTGTTTCAGTTCGAAAGCTTATACATTTATAGCCAGTAATTTCCGGTGTCATAAGTATGCCGTTGGCTAGGACGTTACTCTATACACTATATCCACTATAAAGCGTTTGAAAGGTGGCATACATATTTGCTAAAAGAAAGGTGACAAAATAACCTTTGGCAGGATAGCGATTACATACAAAACAATAACACACTAGTTACCTTAAGAAAAAAGAATTAGGGTAGTACTGAAAAGCGCCACGCCGGCGATGCACTGCAACTGCTGCTTATAATGTTGAAAAGTATTGGCGCAAGGAGCATAATGGAAATCAGCTCGCAGAAGAGTACCGCTCTTTCGACACAAGAGCTTGTTTAAAAATATGTACTCTTATATCTGTTCCAAATTCTTTAGTCTAGTCTTCATTATCTGTCTTTCAGTAGATAATGTCAGTTATGAAGGCAAAATAATAGGGACCGTAAGATCAAGACTTTACATTTCGTGACTCGATAAAAGCTCAAAATGAAGAGCCAGTGCCTCAGGGAACTCACAGTCTTGCAGCAAAAATAGCGACAGGAACGATTGAAAGAACTATTTCGCCTATACAATTGTACAACTTCAACTGTATGATTGTCTAACTTGAACTTATTTGACAAGAAAATTACATTTATTGGACTCGATAAAAGCTCAAAATGAAGAGCCAGTGCCTCAGGGAACTCACAGCCTTGCAGCAAAAATAGCGGCAGGAACGATTGAAAGAACTATTTCGCCTATACAATTGTACAACTTGAACTGTATGATTGTCTAACTTGAACTTCTTTGACAAGAAAATTACATTTATTGGAACAGTTCGTAAAAAAAGAAATTGTTGGGTTTCGTTAAATGGGCGCGTTAATATAACTTTGAACGAATTGAGAGTCACTCTACAAGGTGCCGATCAAATGGGACACATCAAAGTGCAAATAAACCAATAAAATCGTTTGAGAACGAGTATTGGTAAGCCAAGTGTGGTTAGATTTACTGGAATGATAATTAATCTTAAAAATGAAGGCGCATTCATTAAAGGTGATGGCACCAGACCAACAACAACGTTTTGTGCTTTAGAATTTCACGACAAAAGAAAATATAAAAGAAAAAGAAAGAGAAAAATAAAAATAAAAAGAAAAAGAAAAGGACGAACTGCGCTGAACAGCCGGCATGCAGTTGGACTTAGAAGCATATGCCGATTGAGCGAATCGAACGGCTTTTCGTCATTTAATTTTGTACTGGTATCCTAATGTACACGGCGAAAGAAAACGAAGGAAAAAAAACTAATCAGTTGGTCTACTGACACAATCTTTAATAGATTCGCCTTGAGAAAGATAGTCTGCGTAAAATTGACGCAGGCCATTTCGAAAAACCCCCTTTCTTTTTGGTAGTTGAGTCAATTTTTAGCCCTAAAATCTTTTAGATGCTCGTTGCGGAATATGACTGAATGGAATAACTTCCTTAAAATGCCTTCTAACATTCCATAAAAAAATTAAGAATAAACTGGCAAATACAATAAGGCATATAACACTACAATACTAAAATGCAAAAACACTTCAACGGCCTCACCCGGTATGTGCATATGTTTAACTGGAAAAATATTATAATACACTTACTTACTTACACACATACATATGCCATAGAAATCATATTAAAAAACTAACCGGCTTTGAATTAAACACCTTTTTCTAAATAAATAAAAATCGCCATAAAACTAGGCAGACAAAAACTGTAAACATAAATGAGAGATACAGAGAGCGAAATCTATGGTAATTTTAAAAATATGTAGTAGTAAGGGAAATTAGCAACAATTTTCTACTCCGATAGAGTTGGTATTACAAACCAACATTGGATAATCAAAGTAAAATTTGCTTGCATACAAACTCCTAA
The DNA here is from genome assembly GCA_037575425.1 of Anastrepha fraterculus. Lineage (NCBI taxonomy): Eukaryota > Metazoa > Arthropoda > Insecta > Diptera > Tephritidae > Anastrepha > Anastrepha fraterculus. The sequence goes on along the minus strand of JAYXIM010055866.1, from coordinate 63,688 downwards.
ATCACACCAACAAACGTGTTAGACTTTCCGTTAGGCAAGGTGGGAAACGAATGGCCTGGGGTAATTTACTTATTATGAATCTAATGCATGAGACAGGAAACAACATTATGCACCAACGCACCGTAGGAACGCTTCATATACAAATTGGTCATATGTAGGAGAAAAAATTGAGGTAGACTACAAATTTAGTATGCAAGTTTCTCTGCTTTGGATTATTAAAAGGTGTTAATATGAACAAACCCACCCTCAAAACCATCCACCTCCTACATAACGGTATTTTTTAAATTGCCATATTCTCATAGCTATTAAAGCTACGATGCTCTATTTTAATACATAAACTTTTTTTTTTTTTAAATAAGTCCGGGCCAGTAATATTGCAGTTGTATTTTGTGCCACAAGTTTCTTCCTCAAAAATGATATTATCGCCTTCGAAGTACTTCCCATCAACTGCAACGCACTTATGGCAAACGTTTGATCCAGCTCTCGAAGCATTTGTTGAACTCTATTTTCAGCATAACCATCAAAACCGTCTTAGATGTTTTCCATTACTTCCTTCCGGCAGCTAAAATGCGGCGATATCAGGTAGTATTCGGTTCGTTCTTGGTCAAAAATTCACGCATAGTGATGGCACCGGTGTGTTCTCATGGCACAAATCCTTTCTTTTTTGGCGAATTTATTTACGTAAACGTTTTATGACACCCAAATAATAATCCTTATTAACTGTATGAAATTCTGGCAAAAATTCGTGAAGTACAATTCCGTTATAATCCCTAAAAATCGTAAGCATCGCTTTCTTTTTTAACTCAAAACGACGCGACATCTTGATTCATTTGGATCTCTTCACTCACTCGGCTGATATCTGGACTGTTTTTCGTACTCATAAACCCACGTCTCGTCTCCAGTAATGATTCGTTTGCTGAATGGTTGGCTTCAGCCTTAGAAATCATGTCTTTGGCTATATCAACGCCCAAATCATTATTTACAATGTCCTTAATGGATCCATAAGCAATGTTGAACTCAGCTCTCTGATGATTAATTTGCTACTATTGATCAACTCTTCTTTCACTTTATTGATGTTTTCATCAGTTTTCGATGTCAACGGCCAGTCATCCTCGATCAACTTACGATCTCTTCTGAAGGGTTCATGCCACTCGTAAACGGCAGTTTTCTTTAGAGTATCATTACCGAAACACTTTCCCAAGATTTATAAGGTTTCCGCACCATTGTTGTTCGCACCACTCGTTGTTGCAAATTCAAATCCATTTTTAAAATAGTAAAAAATCGATAACACTTGCAGAGGTGGATTTACTCAAGATGGCGTAACTTACAAACGTTCAGCAATGGCGATAAAATTTTGGTAGGAATGTTAATCACAAATGTGGCAACCTAACAAAAAACACATAACTGAAATCAGTTGACTTAGAGCGTCAACTGCCGGTTGTTCCGGCTTGTTTGTGATAAAGGTGGTATGTATGTATGTACATATTTAAAGGCCACTTCTTTTATTTGTGTTTTGTTTAACTTTTTTTTGTATTTGGTTTTACATATGTATATATTTTTTTCCTTTTTTTTGTGTTAGTTTACATATATTTTTCTGTATTTTTCTTTTTTAATTTGTTTACAAACAGTTAATCGCATCTATCAAATTTTATTATTCAAATAAATTAATGGTGCTAAAAACAAAAACCATAAAAGTCAATCGATCATTTTAAAGTGAGAAACAATTTAGACAAAATGAGAAAACGTCTCGCAAAATATTATTTGTTCTAAAAAGTTAATTAACCACTCAACTAAAAAGATTCGTATGCAAAAAATAATGCAACAAAAATAGCATTTTTTTTATGTTCGTATTTTTATGTCCGCCACTGTGGGTATGCGTACTAATATTTTTTTGCGCAATTGCAGTTATAAATTTATGCTTCACTTTAGCGCCCATATACAAGTACCAACTCATAACACAACATTTTTTCAAATTATTTTTTTTTCTTATTTTTCCCTTTTCAGTTTCAAATGACACTTTGAGTGGAAAGGATGCGTCATTTAGCTGAGTAAAGTTAAAGTAAAAGTAAAGACTTGAAGATAAACTATTAAAAGTGCATAAAACAAAGTTTACGCAAAAAAAGCAGAAATGTTATTCGCCTACGCAAACACACATTTTTTAAGCCGCTTGCGACTACAACCATTCGCAACCATTTTTCTAACATTTGCTATATTTGCGCTACTCATCACTTCCAGTCACCAATCCAGTGCGCCGGATTACGATAGCGAAAGTGGTGGTGGTGGTGAGTTGGGGTTGAATGGCGATGGCGGCGGTAGTGGCGCCAATAGCGGAATAACGAGCGGTAATGATGAGATTTATGAAACATCTGTTCTACAGCAGGACATGGATGAGCATGAAAAGCGTAAGAAGCTCTTAGAGGAGATGGACGAGGGCGGTGAGAATGTAGACTCTGTAGCTGCACAAATCTCACAGCCACCACAAAATGAAATGAGTAATGAATCAATGAACATAATAAGGGCACAAGCGCGTACTGATGACATGATGACGGACTCTGAAGAGGACGAGATGTTGGACAGCAGCACCTTAATGAATGGTGGCGCAGCAAAGATGCCAATAGCATTGCCGCCAACTGTGATGCCCAACTCAATGAACACAATGATACCGGCTTATGTGCGAAAAGGTAAGGCTGAACAGTTTCCACGCACCATAACTGGCGGTAGTGTATCGGTTGAAGAATCAGACGCAAGCGTCTCGACTTCCGACTATGTGGAAGATGAAGAACACTTGAATGAGAGAACAAAGAACACAAATAAAATCAATGCAATCGCAATGAAATTATATCATCCCGCCGAAACGGAAGATAATACGCTGAAGGAACAGCAACTGACACCACCACCATCACAACACCAACAACAACAACAACATAAGCAAGTGGCTATGCCGCAACCGCGTAAACAGCATTTACAACCAAATAGCTCAGATGAGGACTATTATGAGGATCCACAAGATAGCCTGGAAAAGCAGCAATTACATCATAGTAAAGGAGGTGTGTTGCGGCCAATGGTGGGGCCTGCTTTGCCACTCACACCTTCGCCGCCAGTTTCAAAGCCAACACCAACACCAACGCCTGCACCGGCATTATATACGCCGTCCAGTGTTAGCCAAGCACAAATACCAAATTTATATATGGCGCGTGTACAACCAGCTGTCGCACAGGCACGTGGCGCCGGTTGGACTACAAATGGGCCATTATTAATGGCCGCCACAGCTACGCCAACAACTGTCGCAATACCTGTATTTGGTGGTGAGAACTCTATCGACGTTAACATGCCTAGCATTGCGGCAACCACCAACTCGGCAATGGCAACAGGTTTCGATACAGAATCGGCGGTAGCTGCTTCACCGACTACAACATTGACACCGACAACAACAATGCCAATAACAACTATACGCCCTATAGGCAAACAGGGTAAACAAATAAACATACCACGCCGCCGCAAACTACTGCCACACGAACAATTACGCAACTACATTGAAGATGCCTACATACGGATGCCGCTGGCTGTTATTGTTGATCCATCGGCAGATGCGCTGGAAAAGACGAAGGCGCTGTGGCGTGACGCGCTACGCACAAATCTGAATATAAAAATTGTGTTGGTCTCACTGAATGCCTCAGGTGAGTAAACATAATCGTAAACACATACATGCATACATATGAATTTATAATATATGTAAATAGGCATGTGAACAGCACTTATTGTTTGCAAAAACATGTTGAAGTTGAGTGATTGAATGGATGATGATTGTTTGAGTGAGTGATTGCGCCAGATTTTTGTTGCAATATGGAGAGTGGCAGAGTGTAATGGGTTTTAATGGGGTGGTTGGCACGCATCAGGTGCAACGGAGTGCCAGTAATTTCGGAAACACGCGCATGAAATTTTTGATTATGATGTACTTTGCTCAATTATTTTGCTTACAAAGTTAGCTTTTTTGAATAATTTGAAATGTTAAAACTAAGAAAACAAAACATGAAAATGAAACAAACAAAAAATTGAAACCAAAAAAAAAAAAATAATGATAATTTAAATAAAAAACCAAACAAAATTGAGCATTAAAAAACATTAAAAATTAAAAAAATTCTAATTAAAAAAAAAATCTAATTAAAAAATACAAAAAAATTTTAAAATATGTAAATCTAATTAAAAAATACAAAAAAATTAAAACTTAAAAAAAAAAAATACAAAAAGATTTAAATGCAAAATAAAAAAGTATAAAACCTAACAAAGACAAAATTAAAAAGTTTACGGAAATATTTATTAATAATCATTTGATTAGTTAAAATTGTTTTGGACGAAAATTGGTGAGCCCAATTAACGTCAATAAAAAATACCCGTCCAAATGAGATTCAGGAATGTACATAAGCCAAGAGCCGAAAATATCGAAAGACAATAAGTTTAGGCTTTAACATCAGAATATTAACCCTTAACGGCCGAAAGGCCCCGCTACTGAGGGCAGGAAAAGAATTCAGTTTTCATTCAATTTATTTATCATTGCTGGAGTTTTCTTTAACAAATATTGCAACTTTGTACATCCCTGGTTTGTTGATCATGTAAATTTATAAATCAAGTAAATATATTGAATTCATATCTAAATAAATCAGTTTAAATGTTTAGTTTAAGTTTTCACCTAATTTTCCGTCGTCTTATGGGCGAGTATTACAAAAAAAGGGTTACGGGTTAAAGGTTAATACACCAAGTGGCGCAAAATTAATCATCCAATTTTGCTTTTGAATAAATTTTTTACCAAATAAAAAATAATGATTTTGTGTGACGGAAATCTTTATTTTGGCCTTTACGCGCTCCATTGCTTGTTTGATTGTGCATATTAGTAGTACTGCAGCTGTCTAATACACAAATATGATTGCCGTGCAACGCCTTTTGCAAAAATCATAAATGAAATCTTAAAATGATTAAGATTTATAGCAAAGTGAGTGATGTGTTGTCCAAACTGCAAGTTCGTACAAAAAATGTTGTGTAAGTTGAAACCCCCGAAGGTTGTACAAAAAAGGCGTGAGGCTTTTTTATGCTGTAACAGCATAAAACATTCCCCATAAATTTTTTGTGGAATACTGCTGCCTTGGACGGACTTTAATCTGGATCATTACGGTAACGTAGAATCGATTGTCAGGGGCATGTCACGGTTTCAGTCGTCGTGGGTGATGGAAACGCGTAACTCAAACCAGTACCAACGACTCGTTAACGATCTGCTTGATAAGAATTTAGCCAACTAAATCTTGCCGACATTTTTTAGTAAGTGGAGGCTTTTGAATCGGTTTAACGCCGAAAGCAAATGCATTTGGCGATGTGAGTTTCTCTTGTCGCGGATGCAATGCACCGGGGCACAAGAGCACAGTCTCAATGGCGAAATTCCATTAATTAGGTTATGGGTTGCTACCTCGCCAGGCATATTTTTGAAATTTAGTCACCTGAAGCCAATATGAAGAAATGGCTCGTCAGGAGGATATTTGGGTGTAATAAGACGTTTTCAATGAAACAAATGCCTATTTTGAGACACACCTGGAGAACGTTTGGATGAAGTGTACCGAGCTAAAAGCAGCACTTGTTGAAAAAGAAAATTTTTTTTGCCGAATTGAATTAAATTTTTAGTTCCTTATCGGCCCACTCTTGTTTCTATACCTGGAAATCTTTGTATACCATATGATACATACATATGTACGCACAATATTTGATTTTACACTTTATTCATTTTCTAGGCATCCCGGCCGCCTATAGCTTCAACAATACGCGGCAATTCCTCGCCGGTTTGAACAGCATCAAAGTACATGACGGCGGTAATTCTTTTGTAGGTATTGTACATGCCTCCGAACTGGTGCCATATGACAGCGCTGTGTTTATATCCACTGCAGTGATACCACCGCACACCGAGCTGGTGCAGGATGCAGCTATAACGCTGTTGAAAAAGCGCATTAGGGTTAGTAGAAGGGAATGCTTGGTAAAAAAATATATAATTTAAATCATCTTATTTCGTAAACAATTCGAAATTAAAATTAATATTTGATTATTTATTTTGCCAACTACAGCTCTACCTTATCTGGTATGGTGAGCGCTCGGTAAGTGAAAATGAAACGCAGGAGGCTGTGGGAGGCATACTCGGCGAGGTGGCCATACGCTCGGGCGGTGAAGTACTTCATCTTGTGGGTAGTGAAAACTCGCAAGAGCTGGAGGGCAGCACGGTAAGTGTAAGCAAATTCTTTTCTAACTAAAATTTTTTATTTCTACTAACGAATCAGTAGGCGTGAATGGGTATTTAGACTTGCTCCGTAGCCTCTGTTGCCAGAAAAAAAATGGTTTTCATAGAGATGTCGTTGAAGCAACGTACCACCCACGAGCTTCACAAATATTTAGCGTTAATCATTTCAAAGTTTCTAGATCTACCATATATAGAATTCTTAAGGCTATGAGTGTGAAAAAAAATGTGGCAATGGAAGGATTTTGATCATGATTAAATATGGTATATCTAAAATTAATGGTAAATTCAACAATAAGAATGAAATAAGCCCACGCAACGCCGCCGCATAAAAGAATTTCCATCAAAGTTATATCTGTAAAACGTTAAGAAAACTTCAAGCAAAGTCCTCAAGTAAAGTTAGTTAACAGCAAATATCTAAAATAAAGTCGCGATGAGAATAGATGATTCGAAATTTCAATAAAAAGTCATACATTTTAGATGACGTAAGTTATTTTCCACTCAGCCAATCTCAGGTGCCTAGATATGTTCGATTTTATACAAATGGCATCAAAATGGCGCTTCAACCATTTCACCCTACAAAGGGCATTTCCAAATGGGGCTCTGAAGTGAAGTTGAATTTCAGGCACAAATTTTAACGAAAAGTAATGCTTTACTTAGCCGAATGGGCTGCGTAACTACCATTCGGAAGTGCACAGGTTCGAGTCTCCGTGAAGCACCAAAATGAAGGAAAAAAATTTTCTAATAGCGGTCGCCTCTCGGCAGACAATGGCAAGCTTCCGAGTGTATTACTGCCATGAGAAAGCTTCGCATAAAAAAAAAACCATCTGCCGTTCGGAGTCGGCTTAAACCTGTAGATCTCTTCATTTTTGGAAGAACATCAGACGCACACCACAAATAGGAGGTGGAGCTCAAACACCCAATAAAGGCTTGGCTAAGTATTATAGCTTTGCAGTGAAGTAAGAAGTATTGTTAAGTACACCAGAAGTAATATTTTACCAGAATTTTGATTTCTTTCTTCAAAAAGTAACATTCTGATGGTAACTATGTCTTTCTGGTCGTCCCACTAGGCCATTAAAACTCAATAGCTTTTAGATAAGCGAAAAGTTAATTTTGTATCAAAAGAGCGGAATCCCACAAGCTTGCCGCAATATCGTCCAATAAAGAATTTCTTCGGAAATTTAAGCTTAAGGGTATACGAGAACTCAAAAAAAGCTAAAATAGCAAATATTTTATTGTAAACTTTCTGAGATGCAAATAAACCAAATCCTTTTTACGACGCTCTTAAAAAATTCTAATTTTTGACATCTCCCGTTACAGATACAGTAAGTTACTCTTATAGCATATTTATTTAATTACTTCCACAGTTCGTTGTTTATTAATTTGTGTAAGATAAGTGGGCAAATTTATTAATGCTCTTTCTAGCTCTTTAAACCACACATTATTGCCCTGACTTGTCTCGACCCGAACGCACATTTAATTGCGACTTGTAATTATAATTAATCGTAATCGTACAACGCTCGACGCTTAGCGTAGTGAGTTAGTTAGTGTGCACACTATTTCAAATACAAGTTTTCAAATAAAAGAAATATTTATTAGAAAATCATAAAACATAGTGAAAATGGCAGAAAATCACAACAAAAAGCGAAAAAACTGGTTTAAATGCTAAATACCGCGGTTAACCGATATTGGTATGGCCGACAAGTTATGGCTGTGAATTCGGAAACTTGTGCAGTTTCCACGACAAGCACAAAATAGTTCAATTCAGCGAACAGTGGCACATTTTCATAAAAAACGAGGCAAAGATACAGTAATTTTATGAAAGTAGTTCTAATATGACAACTAAGGTCATTTGTGCCGAATGAAGTCAATTTAAAAAAAAAATCACCTATTTTAATTTGATTAAACAAATAAATTTTTAATAATGCGTTTTAAATGGACGTTTAACATTAGAAGAATCAAATCATGCCAGTCATGTCAAAAATGGCATGACTAAAGAAATAGTTATGCAGGAAATGCTCGTGAAGGTTCATTGCCTACCACCTACGAGCTTCGCTTGAAGGAATTGAGCTTTTGCCATCTCAGCAAGCACTGAGCGATAAGCAGGGTTTGTAAATTCCAAAGATTGTTCCGCTCATGCTGATGGATCATCGGCTGCCATGGGAGCTTCTTAAGCTAACAAAGGCGCAACTCTCGATGCATGGATCGTGCAATATCCGATAACAAATCCAGACTAAATATTAAATATTACTTTAAGTCTATTCTGGGGTAACTGTTTGGAGGATGATGTAGAATCATGATGTACTTAAGATCACCGCATCATCTTTTTCTCCTCAACTACTCTGTGTTCCGTCACACTCACATTCCGAAAACTTGTCTATTGTACTATCAAAACCCAGGAATGGCAGGGACCTAACTTTTAATTTTGTTATCATTGAATCATCAGCGGGTAGACAAACAATGGCTTATAATACGTTCACATATAAGTAGATAATCTATATTTTCGCGCTTAACTGAAAATCCGTAATTAAAAAGCGCGATTTCCCATACAAAATTTCTCTCCCAAAATCTGAGATTATAAAATAATCCTTGATAATAATGATACTTCTTGACACACAACCCTGTTTTTTCTGCGTTATCGATAATTATTATTACGAATGTAAGGAGAAACATCAAAATAAAAACTAAATGAAATGGATGCCGGCAAAAAAAAACAGGTCTCTAAACATAATTCTAATAAAATGTTTGTTAAATATTATTAATTATGGACTCATTTTACAGAAAACAGCGTGTGTCTATAAACCTTTTGTCCTCTTATTACTTATTATAAAATGTAACATAGAACTTCCCATGCGTATTGCAGCCATAATTTTTTGAAACCTCGCATCGCACCCACCGTCGCATACAGATTTTCTCCAACTGTTTATTATTAGCAGCCAATTGAGCCATTAAATTAGCTATTCCTTCTCCTTGTATTTTCTTCATATCGTTAGTAATAATTAAAAAAAACCCAAAACACCGAAATATTCCACCAAAATAATTTCTATGAAGAAAAACCTCTCAAAGCAGTATTGCCAGCTGATTGTCAGTTTTGCAGGTAATCTGCCATATATATGTGAACGGGTAGATTAATTTGGTGGATTTATAGGTGATTAATGCATATGTGAACGTATTATTAGATTACTAAAAAAGGACAACTATTATATATTGGACGTATTTTTTTGTTGTAAAGTTCATTGGATTCACCTGAATCTCATTACTTGGAGGTTTTTGGTTGGTTTAGGTTATATATATATATGTATATATTTATATAGACAAAGATACATATATAAATACTCAAAATCGCTTAAGCAGTTAGCGCGCTAATCAAGAATAAGAAGATCTGCCATTTTGAATTTTAAAATAATCTCATGAATTTTTGAATAAAAAAATGACATTCGGCATTAAGAAGGAAACTATTTGAAATAAATATGAAGACTATGACCAATAATTCAAAACCAAGTCATTTTTGGGCAGAAGAACGGCTCAGTTGATGCAGAATGTTTCATAAATATGTATTTATAAATTGATATGACTATATACATACTGCATATATACAATATGTATGTGGTTTGATCAAATAACTTAAGCCGACTTAGCACTTTTTTCCGTCAGGCACTAAATTACTTGCTTTTCTCAAAATATTTAATCATTTATAGCCGTAACTTGAGTAGCCATCTTAATAAAGGTTTAATAAAATATTGTAACGAAGTCACCGTAGCTCAACAAGTAGATATGAAGTGATTACACTTGTTAAATATTAATTATGAAAAACTAGAACAGGTCTATAGGATAGTTAGCAATTCTAAGCAAGTGGAAAAAAATATTTTCCGAGATGGAGAAATTTTCTGTTGTTTTGTAAGGCGCAATTCAGAGGTGGGACCAAACCCGATTTATTTAATAAATTTCATAAACATATTGTTGTTTTTTTTTTCAATAAAAACACTTGTTTACTTCACTCAATTAATATTAATTTAAATATGATAGTTGCAGTTGCTCATTTCTTGTACACTCCTTTGATATCTTGTGCGCATGAGTACACCTAACTCCCAAAAGCTGTTTACACTTACTTTCTAAAGAAATCAGCAATGGAAAAAGTACAAGCTAAAAAAGTACTCGCATACGAGTACGCACATAGATGACCACGAAAACAAGATGTGTTTAATTTTTGCTAAAGATTTGCAAAAGCATGTTCATTTTCATGAGTAACTATAGTATTAGGTTAAACAACTTAAAACAAAAAAACCGCAAAAAATCGTATCAAGTAATTAAATACTTCGTCATTTGAAAAACCAACACACCATGAAGTTGGTGGAAAAACGTATGAAATTGAAAGTTAGTCGGTGGCTATAAAATATGCATACAAACCACCATCGCATAGGTATGTACGAGTACTACAAATACAAGTACATACATATGTAGGTACAAATAGATTTTTATATGCATTGTCATAGTTGTACGTACACCGCTTTTGGTAAAGCAAAGAATATGAAATATGAACTCAAACGCGTTAAAAATAAACTATACGCCTGTAAAAACGAAATGAATGCCATGGAAAATGTTTTTTTTTAATTTTCTAATTCTTTGGTTTGGCATTCGTTTGAAACCAGGTTATGGAACGTCAACAAAGTGAAGGGTGACATCCAGTAACTGTGAAAAAGTTGTGGTTGTTGGCAATGTTTAATTTTCACGACTTTAGAAACGCACTTTTTCAAATGCAGAGACACCTAAAGTTAAATTAAAGATGTTCATATGTGCATAATTATTCGTACATACCCACATATGTACATATGTAATAGAAGTGGCGGATCTAAAAAGTTGCTATGGAGAGGTTTTATTACATTGAACAAAAAAAAAAACATTATTTAAAAAAGAACTTTTGTAGGGCATCAATGCCTTAAATGTTTTCCAAAAGCATTACTTATAAACTATTTGAATATATGCCAAAATATGAACAACGTTTCCATGGTTTGTTTATAAGGTAGCTGGCTCCAACTAAAACTGAATATTTTTTCTATTCAATCATTCACAACTTCAAAAGAAATTAACAACAATTGTGGCAGATTAACATGCTAATTAATATACACATCTGTCAATATAATATAATATATCGAATTTCAACAAAATGTAAGAATGTGTTAGGTTAGGTTGAACTGCAATTTCAGGAAATTACCAAGAAGATATTCGCGACAATTGAACTGAAGTCAAGCCTTGTAGCTGTCCCTCTCATGGATCCATGTACCACATACCTTTAATGACTATAGATACAGTCTAAGTAAACAGTAAGATCTGAAATCGTGAATCTTTGCACAGTTGATTTTTTAGTCGATTTACCTCCTGTGCCCGGTTATGTCTAAAAGTTGTGGATCGGCGTTATTGGGTCCCTAACTTAGCATCTGTTATTTTTACATCTTTACATCTATTGAGTTTACATCAATTGAAATTACATGAGTTTTGCAAAAGGTATCTATTTGTCTACATCAGAGTTTAAAGCAAATTTGAGTTTCGTTAATACAACAATCGAAATTGTGCTTTTTGTTTCAACCTGAACAGAGTAAAACAATATATTGCAAATTTTTATGCCGACATTGTTTCCAATTCGTACTTTTTACCCTGCCCATTCCCAACTTTGTGAAATGTTTCGAGACTTCATTCTAATGCGCATAGCCACCACAGGGTGTCACAAAAGCTGTAAACGTAAAATTTTTATTTTTGTATTAATCTTGATAACTTTTTTTATTTAATAATACGAGTATTCATTGGCCATTATTTATTGTTAACTAAGTGTGCGAGTAAAAAAAAACTCGTTGCTATTTTTTGTCAAAGTTTCAAGCTCTCTTGTGGACAAATGGTTACATGTGCCCACGGCAGTCAATTCTAAGTTACCGGAACGACCTAAATTTATATCCGCTCAAGGAATGTCATTCCAGCAGTGCATGTGTGGGGAATGTTTATGCTGCTACAACAACAACAAATGGTTACACACCGCGAGCTACAACTAGTTTCCTTCTTTGTGTTAGCATATGCATTGCATAGGCGTTGGAGTTTTAAGCCCCTGAATGTGCTGCTCAGCTATGTCATGCGTCTGCGATCGGTACAGGTGGAAGCCAGAAGAAGCAAAATGGATCTTATACGGCAGATGGAATAAGACATCCCTTGTCTGTGTTGTCACAAATGTGACCTCAATGCTCGAACGAAATGCACAATTTGTGTTCGGTAACGAACTCCGGTAATGGTTTTAGCACGTCTCAACCACTTATAATATACTACACCGCGCTAGTTTCGCGATACAAAAACGCTTTCCTGTTAGGCTGTCGTGGTGGCTCTGTTCACCTGTAAAAAGAAGGCTTTTGAGACCTTTCTGCTTTCATTGTTTTAGAAACATTGTCAAAGTTTTTAAAGGATGGTGATGAGGAATTATTCACAGATGCCTAGGCTTATCGCACGACGTTTTCGATCTGGCATTTTTAACCAGTTTTCTACTTGTATAACAAATAGACTATTTGCATTGCATGCAATTTGATTAAGTTTTTACTTTTATTATATGTATGGTTTTTCCTTTTCTATGTACAGCTAACACTCGTCGCTGACGCCTATGTGGGCACTCAGGAGGTCGATATACCCGTCGACACGACTCTATCCAGCTTACACGTGAAAATTGATGCACCCATGCGAACGGCTACGATGGAGACGCCCAACGGTGGTTAGTTCACACATATACACATACACACTAACACGACAACGCACACCAAGAACTATATTTTTAATTTATATAAAGCAAATATTTACAAATGTACTACTAATATCAACGGAAACAATTTCAAATTTCGCTTGAATCCCCTTTAGCATTAACACTATGCGACCATTAAAGACAGCATATTTAACATACAAATAATCCAAGTTCTAACTTAACTTTGAATAACTAGAAGTACTTCACCATAACAATTTAAGCTTTAACGGACTCGGTATAAGTTTTATATTGAAAATCTTATTAAAAAAAAGTATTTATTTATAAACATAAAATATACTAAAACCCAACTACAGCTCCACTGCGCAGAGGAGCCATACTTTTTGCTTCACTGTGCGCCAGTTGCGGGCAGAGAGTTACAAGTATGTAAAATATGATTTTACTAAACTTAGTTTTTAATTTGATCTACCTTATGCTCTACAAATGTAAATATATTATATATACTTATGTAACTTAATTATTTCCTTACGAACTTTTGTTTCTTTTTTTTTTTAATGATTATTATACGTACGTACTCTTATGTGTGTCATTATTGTTAAATGTGTCGAAATTATTAAAACTCTTATTTTATGTTTTATCGTAGTACAAAACGAAGCGTTAAATAATATATGCATTTTTATAAATGTTAAATTATAACATGTGTTTAGTTTTAAGTTATAAAATAATAAACGTAAAAAACATTTTTGTGTTAGTCATTAAAGAAATAAATAATAACATATGTTTTTATTATTGTATAACAAATGTATAATAGTTAAAGTGCTTAACAAATGCAAAGGCTTCCCGTGTTCGTTACGTTGTTTTGTCCATCAAATGTAAGTATCAATTTTGTATGTTTGTCATATTTATATAACATATGGTTATATACATGTGTATGTAAGTACATATGTACATACATACAAGTATAGACATCCTTATCCCTACGTACTTTAGCACTTGGCACTCACAGCTCAACAGTTGCACTTTTGTCACGCACACATACGCTAAATTTTTCACGTGAATAACTCCAATCAAAACAAATAATATGGCTTTACATTAATAATGGATTAAAATACTATTTTTGTTTTTGTTTTATTATATACATATATATATTTTTTTTTTTCGTTTACTTTTCCATTAATAACAGAAGTATACAAAATTCGATATGAGATTCGTCTCCAATGTTTTTTTGTTGCTGATTTTGAGGCTCTATGCTCCAGTGGGAGATAAAGAAAACGATGATGATGACGGTGAAAAACGATTTTGGGGTCCAAAACGATTTAGGATCCTTACTTCACGTATAAAACGCCGTACCGTTTTGGCCGTTATTTTCTGAAAAACCTGACGGGCTGCTGACTTACAGGTCCGGCACTCAAAGTGGAACCAATTAAAAAGGCCATAAATTTAAATTACTTTTATTCAATTCAAAGTAAAAAATGTGTGAAAATAATACAAAATTAAGAATCAATTTACGTTTACTTGATATGACCACCTTTTGCTTTGAATTTGAAAGCAATGGTGTGGACGTTATGAAGCTGTTCACTAGACAGGGCTAGTTTGCTGGTGTGAACGTTATGAAGCTCTGACCGTAATCTACTGGACCTGAGAGTGTTTAGACAGTCAATGAACGACATTCGCCGGGAGACCGTCACCACCTTCTTAAGCTCCTGTCCTGTGAATGCCGTAATCGGAGTCCAACCACCACCTATTGCAGATGAAGAGCTCCAGCTTCCTCGTGAGACACGTGTAACACTGGCACAATTACGTTCTGGATATTGTAGCAGGTTAAACTTCTACTTATCCAGAATCGACCCCGACATACCAAACATATATTCGGCATGTGAAGGCACCCCGCACGACACTAACCACCTTTTTACATGCCCTCTAAAACCGACTCATCTAACACCCCTCTCCCTCTGGACCCAACCCGGACCTTTCCTGGACCTACCTTTAGATGAGCTAGACGAAGATGGCCGGTGATATACCCTACTCTGGCGGGGCTTCTATTACTGTTAACAAACAAACAAACGTTATGAAGCTCGGAACGTTGTTTTTTAGCCGTTCTTGGTTCACTTGAGCTTTGTGAGACAGTGCCGAATCCTGTTGAAACGTCTATGGTCTGCCACTGAAATGTTTGTCTGTCAGAATACTTTCCCGATAATATTTCGCATTTACCTTGATGCCAGGCTCGATGAAAACGATTGAAGAACGCCCATCTGCGGTTACAGCGGTCCAAACCATTACCTGTGGCGGGTGCTGCCTCCTGGTGGACAACCGTTTTGGGAGTTTACGAATTGCTTAATTTGAAAAATTTCCTCGTACCTCGGCCAAGCGAAGCAACTCCTTCGTTCTCTCTAGTCTGACTTGTTGCTGCTTTGGTGTGAGATCATGCGCCTTTTCGATCTTGAAAGGCTTGACTTTGAGATCATTTTTCAGTGTGCGACGGATGATACGGTCAGATATTTTCAGTTCTTTCGCCCTTTGATTGGCACTTCATCGGGGATTTTCGCTCACGAACAATCGCTGGTTCTGATTTTCCAGCCAAACACACTGTTATGTTTGAAACCCATTACTGATTTTATTGTAAACAATACTTTGGACTGTCATTTAGCCAACTAACAGACAGCTGATGCCCGTGCATCTTCCTGCGCGAGCGGTCTGAAGTTGGTTACACTACGAGTGTCGGACCCTGCAATCTATACTTAAATTAAAGCTTGACTCTTACACGACAATAATCAAAAAATAAAAAAGTTTTGAAAAAATATTTCAATTTGATGACCTTAGCTCAACTTCTTTGCACACTTCAAAAAAACTTTATATACAATAAAATTACTAATTGCAACAAAATCAGAAATTCAAAGGTTCACGGGCAATTGTAATGCCTAACGAACGCAACGGCAGCGTGAAAGAGAGGTAAAAACTCTCTCTAGTTAAGTGAGCTTCGAGATGTAGAAGAAAAGTTTAAAGAGAAAGACACCACCATGTGACTCCCCCTATTAATCGATCCCACGACCCTCGACTCTACGTTACCTGCCACTCCAACAGTATTCTTCAAAAATATATGTACGCATGTGCAAACATTTATGCTGTTAATTCAAGTACTCCTTTTAAAACTTTGATCTCGAAAAATTACGAATAGATATTGTTTGATCATACAGATAATTCAGACCCGGTCGATGAGGAGTTTTCAATGTCTTCGCCTTGATATTACGAGGCATTATATAATATTTGTTTGGAAAATAGTATTTTTGTTTTTAATAATAGTTGAGACTATGCTCAGTAATTTAAAAATTAATTTTCTGTAAAAAATTAATTTTCGAGTTACATATATTCAAATATGTCCAACAAATCAATGTAAATAAAATAATGCTCTAGCAAAGCGCTAGATAATATGCTCGTATATTTACAAACAGTTTGTCTCATAAATCTTTACATATAAAAATATTTGGCAAGGAAAAATGTTTGAAATCGATTTCGAAAGTAATGCTCATATTTATTTGTTTATTTTTATAACAAAAAAACTGAATATATTCTTCCGCGATTTATGAAAAACAAAAATTATTTATTTAAAGTGATTTAGAAAAAAATGCAATTACAAAAACTTGTTATATGCGGCACTGTCTCAAAATTCTTTTCACATATTTGTTATTTATTATCGATTGTAACCTCCTGGGCATTGGATGAATTTAGTTTGTTTTGGTCATATTTCTGTGGAATATTTTCTCATTCCTCTTTGAAGCACCGTTTTGTTTTTGTTTGTAGGACCCCTTTTTTGCTACTTTCTTTTCCAAACGCGGCCATTAATTTTCAATTGGCAATTTAGGCGGGAGTATCTAGCACTGTTCAACAATTACTTTATGTACCAATCAAGACCTGCATATATAACACTTGGGCTTGGGATCATTATCTTGGTATACATAATTTAAATATTAATTTATTTGGATTTTCTGGATCAGTGAGTCCAAATTTTTGCACACTTCGTTTCAAATTGTTACGTAAAATGTTTGAATAAATTTCTTTTGGCATATTGTGTCCAATAATTTTAATTTCAAAAACACTTTTGCTACAAACACAACCCCCAACCATTACACTTAGTTTCCCAAATTTCACTGTGGAAATAATGTTGTTGTTTTGTAGGGCAGTTAACGGCTTCCTCCAAACTCTGTTGGGTCCATCGTAGTTATTTAGCATTATTTTTGTCTCATCACAAAAAACGAACCACATTATCTCAATATTCCACTGAGTGCGAAAGTTGGATTAAAGCAAAAGAAAGTCGTTTGACAACATTAGCTTGCGATAGTTATGACTTTTTTCTTGCACTTCTTGATAAAAAATTTTGTTTAAAAAAGAACTCTTTGGACCGCTTCGGGACCTACTTTCACACCTTGGCGAATTTCCAAATCTGTGGCTAACATTCTAAGGCTCCACTGCAGTTTCTCGTCAACTTGTTTCACTATTGACCGTTCCAGCCTTGGTATGAGCTTCTTTGGGCTAGCACTGGAGTATTTTAACTCTAACCGATTTTCGTTTTCTTCGCAATTTATAATGTTGTCCACTGTCCTTACATAAATAGAAAAAATTTCGGGCCGCTATTTTACTGATTTACTTTTATGGTAATCATAATAAACCAATTGTATACTAAGAAAATAATGATACCATACAACATTACATTGTGAAAAAAATTACGAGACACACTGTATTTATTTATTACGTCCGTTTGGAAATCAATTGCTTCAATCGTATTAGCGGCCGCTAAAGCCAAATGGACTGGTGCGTGACTACGATTCGGTAGTGCCCAGGTTTGAAACGTCAGGCTTCATAGAAAAATTGTTTTCTAATATTTCTGTAATGAAAAAGCTCACCATAGAAAACCATTTATCCTTCGGAGGCAGAAAAAAGTATAGATAAATAGAAAAAACATAAGACACACACCACAAATAGGAGGAGCCCCGCCAAACACCCAACAAAGGATGTAAGCGGCATTATAATATATATAAATATATTTGATATTTCTCATGTCAAGCCACGTACTGGCATTTTTACATTAAAAAAAAAAACAGACCAAGGCAAATCCATACAAGGTGATACCAGTAGAACAGCTGATTATTTCACTGCAATTTGGTTGTTTGAGTGTTGAAGTAAGAGTTTTTGAATTATTGTTTTTTTTTATTTTTTGTTTGTATTCTGACTGAAAAAACAAAAACACTGGTACAACTACATTGTATAGATTCGGCTTACACCAGTCCTTTCTTTTTAAAGGCAGTAATTCAGATGAATGACGGAAATGGAAAAATATAGTATCCGATATTGGCACTTATTTTATAAATGCGCCTCTTAATTACAAGAATTTGTTCAAAGAGAAGTGCGTTTGACTATGGTTATTATTCTTATTTTGGTAAAGCCATTAAATATTTACCACACTCCGTCTACCTTATATACGGATCACTACGGAAACATAAACCTAAGTGTCGTGGAAACGTAAATGTGTATGTTGTGTGTACCTCGGTATGTATGTATTTTACTGCGATGTAACTAGGCAAAACAAATTTACACAACGTACAAATGTACATATGTAAATAATATATCCTGCTGAACCTAATTACGTTATACTGGACTTCATGAAATGGTGTGCGTGAATTAAATAAGTAAAATAGAGTATTGAATTGTATATTTAATAAAGGCATTCGTATATGCATAATCTGTTGAATATTAAACGTTAGCATTTCTTGAATTTTGCCACACTCCCGTTACCTAATTTCAATTTAACAGCAACAGAAGATCATTCAGATATATTTCATTTTTAATGTTGTCTTGTAGATTTAAATAAGAGTTTGTTTAAAACTACATATTTGATACTGCTTTTCACACTATCACTTTCCTACAGATTGTTTTCACTTTTATTTGCAATCTTTCTTACACGCAGTTTCTATTGCTTACTTTTTGCACCAAACAAAGTTATAATACGAATACATAAACACACACGAATGCGAATTTGCAATGTTTTTTTCCTCTGAGTGAGTTTCAAAACAGCCGATTAGTGCCCATTTACACGATGTCTCCACTGGAAGGGAAACATTTTGTTCGGGGGTGAAGGACGGCCGCGGAAGAGGGAAGGGAATTTGTCTCCTGTACTGGCGACACGCTTTGTGCTTCTTATTCGTATTTCCAATCTTAAAGCAATTTTTGACAGTTGCTTCATTCGTTTTCTTCTTTCGTAGAAGAAAGTTCTAAATTATGTGTTGGTTTTCAAGCAAACGGAAGATAACAACTATGACAAACATACGAACGCTGCTTGGGAAATGCACAATTATTTTTGCTAGTAAAGTAGTATAATTTAAAATAGTTATGGGACATGTTTATGTTGATTTCTAATTTTTCCCTGCATTTCTAGATACTCAGTTTAATTTTAAGTTAATTATTTACATATGAAGTATTTTTAATTTAATTTTTTTTATTCAAGTATAAGAATTTATAAATATATTTCAATAAAAATAAACAACAAATTATTTATTATTTAACCAGTTTGCATTTTTCATTCATATATTTAAGAAACTGTTGTCGAACGCTCACTGCTTTACATGTAAGCGCGTGCTAGAATACATCCGAACCATGCCATTGGACGATGCTAAAGTATTAAATGTCAAAATGTCGCCGAAAACAAATTTGCCCGTGTGCCCGCGAATGAGACATGAAAAGAGAATTTCCAGTGTTTCCCTTCCAGTGGAGACATCGTGTAAATCGGGTCTTACGGACAACAAAATTATATGTCACAAACAGCTGACAAGTGTAGTAGCGTAGCCACATGTGAAATCGTGCGTTATTGAGTTGCCACATAATTTACGGCTACGACATTAATGCAGCGTTCATGCTGAAATTTATATACGCATTTAGAACGTAGGTTCAAATCTCGGTGAAACGCCAAAATTAAGAAAAAGTTTTTTCCAATAGCGGTCGCCCCTCGGCAGACAATGGCAAACCTCCGAGTGTATTTCTGCCGTGAAAAAGCTCCTCATAAAAACATCTGCCGTTCGAAGTCGGCTTGAAACTGTAGGTCCCTCCATTTGCGGAATAACATATATATATGTATATATAGAAAAAAGCAATATATATATATATATATTATATATGACTATATATATAAATATATTTAGCACTTACGAACATTGCTCTTCCGAACTATGTTCATGGTGCAGCATTTATTAAATGTGTATCATATCGCACCCTAAATACAAAAGGGTCACAACTCAAAATGTTCCTTCTGCTCAAATATGAACGAGACGTTATCAATAAAACGGTCCGCGGATGACATATGGCAAAAATAAATTTTTTGTTTTTTGGTAGGACTGTTATAAGCTTACATGGCAAATTTCAGCGTGATATGTCACATAGTTTGTTTTCTGTGCTACTGTAAACAAGTCAAGCTCGAGTGTGTAAAATTTTGAGTTGTGACCCTTTTGTATTTAGGGTGCGATATTTGTTCTTGTTGTTGAAAAGCAATGCAATTGAGAACAATTTAAGTGATTTGATTTCAAAAGCTTGGATGGATGCTTGTGTTTTATGTAAATTAAGATGTGGCTTCATTTTTCAATCAGTGTGACCATCGTTAAATAAAGTTTACCTTACTTATGGTAAAGATATATTTGTCTATAATTCCCTATTTTTATTATAATTGACTAAATAAACACCTCGATTTGCGAAATCAACAAAATTCGTGCAACAATCTTAGAAATCGTGAATTGTTACGAAAGCGCTCAAAATGTTATTCGGATTAATCAATTTTTCAAAATTACGGTGTTGCTTTCAGCATTTAGATTCTGAACCACACATCTACACCTTCTATTGGTTATGTTAAAATAAGCTCTGCTAAAACAAAACTTTTAGATGAAGACTGCGAAATTAATTCTTAAAACATATCTGTCTTACCAAATTTCTTGACATCACTGGCTTAAGATCAGCTGATATAGACAGCTCAATTTTCATTATACTGCGCCATTTGCGTGCGCGAAACTGCGATCTCACTTTGAAAATGAAATATTTAGATAGCAAGGTGCCCAAATAAGAAAACGGAACAAAGTCAAAACAGAAATTTTACAGATGTTAATAACCTAGGCAGACGGTGGTCTTAATGGGGTTTAACGACTTAATTCGGAATTATCTCAAAACTTAAACTTAAGTGCAACTAATACAGATTGACCATTCGACTTAATTCTCATAATTTAGGCGGATTAGGGGGTAATTTCGATGGCAACATTGCCCAAAAATTACAGTTAACATCTATTGTGAATGAAAAATAATGCAACTTTTAAAGAGATCAGCAATAATGACTGGTTGCAATGCTCATTTGCTCTAACACATTCGAAATTATATTAACTGTTTTGATATTTCGAAGCAGTTTGAGAAATTGCAATTGCAGATTTTTTCTTTATATATAATTATTTCTTAGTATCAGGGTAGCGAATACCCGTATTTGTTGCCTGCGGTCCATCTTTTACTGACAAAACTATCTAAGAAGCAAATCAGCTGTTCATTAATCAGCGAAATAACCGTATGTCACTACAATTTTAATCGGAATTAACTGTGCCGGGAATCCCGATTAACGCCGTCGTCTATCTAAGATATAAAATCCAAAAAATATTTAAATATTAATTAGGTAGAGAAGTTCGTATTGATATGCGTTCAGCATAAACGACCTATAACTTTACAAATTAGTACGTGGAAAGCTTTGTTTATGAGTTACATGCATGAAAACACATTTCAAATTTCGATTATTTGGATTATACAATTTAAACAATTTTTTTTTTGTGTTTAAAAAAAGTTGTATAAAATGCGCAAATTCTCAAATACCACAAAATGGAGATGAATCTCTCGCCACACTAAGATTTTTATTATTGTAATTTTAACAGGTCCCACAAGCTTAACTGTTTACACAATAGAAAATTGTACAAAAATATAAATTCACTAAATGAGAAAACGCACTTAAAATTAATATGAAAACAAATCAACATCAATGCCTCACATACCAACCTATTTCTTATTATATATTTCTATTTTGTTTTAGTTTTGTAAAAAATATCACCGAGCCATTATCGTCATATGTCATAGTATAACTGTTTCAATATAACCTTTGTTTATTTATATGACTCACATTTTTTATAATCTTTGGACTTTGCAACTCAAGCTTTTTAAATATTTTCTCGCACACAATAGATATTAATTTAAAGAAACTGGTAAA
Source organism: Anastrepha fraterculus (assembly GCA_037575425.1). NCBI lineage: Eukaryota > Metazoa > Arthropoda > Insecta > Diptera > Tephritidae > Anastrepha > Anastrepha fraterculus. The sequence goes on along the minus strand of JAYXIM010055866.1, from coordinate 41,425 downwards.
ATTTAAGTCACATATTCTTACACTTGGAGCTGACGATCACCGACTAGATGCTTATGTACCTCTGAATAAACTACGCAAAGCCACTGTTTATAAATTGAAAATGGTTCCAGACTCCCTGAATGATGAATATAAAGTTTTTGTACGAGCCGAACGCAAATCTGATTTATTTTTAGGTAAGTAAATCATAAAGTCTGGAATTAATTCAGTTTCAATTTCAATTACGCGGACATTGGTCGAGAGTAGTAATTACCGTTCCGTAGAATGTTTAAAGTGTTACTAAATGTATGAAAAAATAGAAAAGGGAAAACAAGCAGTCGCTGGTTTTGAATGAAAATAGCCGGTTAGTATAGTTTTCGAACGTAAAATCTTATGTTGATGCAATTGTACATAGCACATATGCTAATGCAACTTTGAGACAGCGACTATGACGCAGATGCGTCTCAATATGTGATAAGCATGAATAAATATTCCAACATGCGTTGATAACATATTCACCCAGGATTGGCATGATTAAAGCGGGCTAGCGGGTAACTTATGAAAAAAGTAAGAATTGTGCACATACATATGTAAAGTGTGCACATGAATAGGAAATACTCGACATACTCGTATATACAAATGATAATAATTTCAACACAAATAATTGCTGCAAACTGATAGAGATGGAAATAATAAACTATAATTTATAGATGTTTGCCTTCATAACATGAATTAATCTATTTATTATTAAAGCTTACAAAAATATCAATTGCAAAATATCATTTTGGGGAATTTTACAGTGACGTAAAGAATTCAGTTTTATTTATTTATTCTATCATATTATTCATTTCGTTACATATATTATATATGTATGTAATTGATATATAAACTTGCTATGCGAGGTATACATTCTAAAAGAAGATCTAGTACTTTTCATGTAAGTTAGAGGGTAATATACGAGAAAGCTTATTATAAATATATACAGTTTTTTGTGTGCGCCTTGGTGGTAATTCGATTTGATATGTAAAATGTTGTATTTGGTATTTAAAATTCAAAATTCAAACGAAAACAAATCCTGAACTTTTCAGACAAGAATATAGACGGAAACTAACGGCCAGTCTAAATTAAATTTTACAAAAATGTGCGCGATTGTATAAAGTCCCAATTCCAGACCGAATTTCGGCATCCTTACTTGTTTGTTAATTTTTCTTTTTTATGATCTAAGTTTTTACATCTCCTATGTGGATAATAAATAGATATTATTTTTAATTATTTATGATAAAATATGGAACAGACATTTTAAATTAAATGGACACATACGTTTGAGATGAGACAATTATACCACCTTAATTACAAATAAAATAGTCTTTCAATTTAGGCTTGAAGTACAGATTTAGAGTCAGACTAGTCTGAAGAATTTGCGAAAAAGTTAAACTCCAATATTATTATTATTACTTTTTTATTATAACTTTTATTATTATTATTTTTCTTTATTCTTGTATTTTATTTTTAATATTATTTTTGTTTTTCTTAAAGAATTGAATACAGTTCTTAACTAGTTTTAGTCATTATTTGTATTCATTAGTCAAATTAATAATGAAATCAATATGTATGTATATTGCTAATAAACCATAATGTAGTCATTAATTTCATTTCATTTATGTATTTATTTTAGATGATCTCATTAAACGCTTTGACGATTATCTTATTCAAGGTCGAAGCACATATCCCTTACGTTTGCATGATTCACGTTTGAATAGTTTAACAGGAGCATTTACCGATAAAACTATAATCACGCACAGCAATTTACGTTTCGCTAACGATGAAGAACTTGGAGCAATTTCGGCTGAAACACCTACATTAGACATAGCATCTGAACAAAAACCAAAAATCAGGTTGAAACCTTTTCCGATATTGAAATACATAACCACCCGGTAAATTCATCTAACCACACAGGAGTGCCTACGGCAATAATAAATGTAAATACTAATCATAATGGCGTAACGCGTGGAGCAACAGCCACGTTGTTACAACGCGATGTTACGAAAATCGAAATGGGCCTGCAATCGCAGCTGCTTTTGGCTCCAGGCACGTTGGGCACACTACAGTTTGAAGTCACTAACACTCGCACAGAAGCGATTTATCACAATATACAGGTGGTTGACGAAAGACGATTTCTTTTGCGCCTCAATCCGCAAAGTATTTTTTTGCGACCTGGAGAAATGACAACAGTTACTGTAACAGTTTTAATACCGAATGGCACACCTCTGGGAACCATTGATAAGATTATATTCACCTGCCATGGTGGTGGTACCTCATCGTTGTCACTTAGCTTGAAGGTTGTGAGCTCTTCTGCAATTGACGAACAGGTAATTAATTTTGAAATCCACAAAACATTAAATGTTTAAAGAAGTTATCTCATTTCAAGGACACAACAGCACCTTCTGTTTCGTGGACGTTTGGCAGTCGGTGTGAGAACGTTAAAGCAGGGTCATCCAACTGCGCTGAACAATTTTGGACACTAGACATAACGGCACAAGATTGGCAAACGGGCATTTTGCGTTTGCAAACTTTACCTTCTGGTGGACTGCTGTATCGAAATGGTTATACTGTAGGTTCTACAGAGCCATTAAAAGCTACTTACATAGCAACGTGTTGTGAACCAAAAGTGGCAGTTACAGCATTCGATGTTACAGGCAATCAGCGTTCTTACAATATAGATGTACGAGATCTAGTGCTCAATGAAGCTGCTATAGCTGCCATAGTACTAGGCTCACTGTTGCTCCTTCTCTTGATTATACTATTGATTTGGGGGATTGTTTGGTGTTGTCGAAAACGCCAAGTTTCACTAGACCTACCCACATACCTCTCACATTCCACACGTAGTATGGAGTAAATTTAGAATAAGGGAGAAAAATAAATGATAAGAAACAACTTCGCAAGTTTTTTTAATTGATTGATTTTCCACGCACATTTATGTATTACACTAAATAAACAATAAACTTTGAATATTGCCTACTGCATTTATTTAGTTAAAATTCGGAATGCAACAAGTTGTTAAGTTTTTAATGGAAGTGAAAACAACTTACCTCGGTTAATAGCCACCGGTGGTAATAGTAATGGCTTATTTGGAAAGTCGTCAAAAGTTAGCCCTGTTACTGATGCACTCAAGAGGGGATTTTTAACAACAGCAGCTGTTGTTGGGAAACTTGGGGCAACTGGCAAAGTAGATGCAGTTGTAGCCGTTGGACGTGACGTGTCACCTTTCAGCTTCTCTGACATACTTCTCCGATTATTCCAAAAGCGCAAAAACACGAATATCTTTTCTATTTATACTTTTATACACTTTGGTAACACTTTAAATAGCGAAGATGTGACCAAAATACAAATAAATGTAAACTAAAGAAATTTGTAAAATAGAAAAACTTTCCGAACAAGATGCAAAACAGCAACAGACAAAAAGTATTTAGATTAAAGGGGTGTTTGTGTTAAAATTGCATTATTCATGAGGGGTGGACGGGAATTCTTTCTACTGTCAGTTTGTGAATTGATAAGCTATCTTCTGTCAAACGAAAAATTACATCAACCTGCTTTATCGACTAAGCATTGCATTTATATTGAAAACTCTCAATCTCCACAATCTATTTATGCTTTCTCTGCGTCTACTTAACTTTTATTAATCCACCATGATATTTTTTTTTTCAAATTTTTTTTTTTATTTCAAAATTTTTTTGTTCACGCATATTTGTTTAAATATTATTTAGAGACACCAAACCTTTACATTTTACAAAACAAATCAAGATCGCGGCAGCCCTACACCATCAGCTGATGGACAACGTGTTTTCATTTGGTCAACCTATAGCCAACTTCACTTTCCCTCATGTACATACATCGAACTCTGTATACATACTAAATTTATAAACATTTTGCCGTACCGGTTTAGTTTTTTCGGATTGAATGAAAACTCTAATTCTTACGAGAGGAGGCATATTTATTTGATATAAACTAGTGAAAGCCGCAAAGGTGCTAAAAAATGGAGGTAGTTCAAGAATTACAGGAGCGCGCTTTGCCCGTCTATGAACAACTGAAGAGATACAATATTTGTGACGACCATGAGATCAGGTAAATACGCCCGATGGCAAACAGTTACGAGTTTTCTAATATCCATTGACTTACAGTGAATATAAGCAAAAGCGGGAGTCTTTCGCTCTGCAACTCACACAGAAAAGTGTCAACAGTCGCACTTACGTAGAATACATTATATTGGAGCGCAAAATGTATCGCTTGGTGGAACGAAAAGAAGCCAGTTATAAAACAGAGCTAAGAGGTTTAAAAAATAATCTTATAAATCACATTACAAAATTGTACCGCGAGTGTCTTCACAAGTTTCCTGAGGCCGAAAGTTTGTGGAATCATTTTATAGAGTTCAGTAAACATTCAAATCCAGCACAAGTACTCGGAATCTACGAGAAAATGCTCTCAGTAAGATCAAATAATAATAATTTAAAGGTTCGAATATTTAAATTACTTGTTTTGTAGTATCACGGCTCCAACGAAAAAAATTGGGTGGAGGCTGCGCTTTGGGCTTTTAGTAACGATAGTGACAGTCTTGTTTGGCAAGACATTTGCACGCGAGGCTTGCAACGTCATCCTAATGAAGAAATTCTAACCAAAACATTATTCGATTTGTTAGTCTTTGTAGCCCACAAACGGGTAGAAGCTGGGCAAAAACTGGATTATGAAAGCTCTTTGCGGCAAGCAGAATGCGTTTATAGAAATAGCCGTACAACCATTACAAATTTGCCATTTTTCCTCGGACTAGTGCAGCGGTGCGAGCATTGTTCATTTATCAATATCACAGCTAGCTTGCAATTAAATATAATTGAAGATCTATTAGAGCGTTACCCTTCACAAGAAAAACTCTGGGATTTTTTGGCACAGCGGGAGCTGCGTGGCTTCGCTTTAAATGATTTAAGGGAGCATGCTAAAAGAAAGGAATCTGGAGTTTCAATCGCATCGGATAATGGGCAGGCTAAAGATGGTACCAATCAAGGTGCGTCGAAGAGCAATACCATTTTGTTTAAGCCAGTTTTTAAGGACCGTTCAATGAGGCAACGCATTGAACTTTGCTCGAAAGTATACGAAACGGCATTAAAAACTGTAAGTAAACCGATTTTTGAAAGAAAGTATGTGTAAATTTTTATTTGAAAAGTGTTAATTTACGTTTTTATTTTATTTTCAAACACAGCTGAAAACCCGTACTATGTGTCATGATTACATTAGCGCCATGTTAATAATAAATGAAAATAATGAAACAGATTTGAAAACCAGGCGCAAGTATCTAGCAATGGCTCTGAAAATGGGCCATGAATTAGGTTTGATGAGTGAAGAGCACTATTGTGTGTTTCTACGTTTATTAATCGTAACTGAAACCGGCAGAAAAATCGCCGAATCTATGCTAAGTGAAGTATGCTCTGCTTACAAATCAGTGAAATTGTATGAAGTATGGATTTCATACTACATTAGTCAAAATGCATCGGATATGGTAGAAAAAATCCATGCGAAAGCCGTGAAAGACCTGGGAGATAAATCTGGACCCATATTTGAATTAGCTATTCAATACTTCAAAACTAGATATGATGAAGACCGTTCAACACTTGATCGACTCTACCGCGACGCTATTAAAATGACAAGTCCTAAATTCGGAATATTTCGCGCGCAGTATCTAGAATTTTGTATGATTAATTCTCCCTTTGATAAAGTGCGCAAAGAGTATGACCATTTAAGTCAGTTGCCACCGCCCTGCCTGCAGTTACATGAAAAAATGGCTGAACTAGAATCCCAAGTTATTTTAAAGGTGAGTAATACATTTTGTAAACAATATCTGCGTGCTCTAATTAGCCTTCATATTACAGACTAAAAAAGATACTGAACGTCGACGTCAAGTCTATGAAAACATGGTTTTGCAGTTTGGAAAGGAAAATACTTCTGTCTGGATGGAGTATGTTCGTTTCGAGTGCTCATTTGGTGATAAAAATCGTGTAACGCACATCTACGATCGTGCGAAGGCTACACTCAATGAAAATTTGGTGTATCCCTTTCAAATGGAGTACGATTTAAAAAAGGAAAATTTTAAATCGGAAACTGAATAATTTAGACTAGTGCGTAACAAATATAATATGGAATCTATAAATAAATCGAAAGTAATGGATCCGAGAAAAATCGGGGATAATCAATATACCCATAGTAGTAATTCGTTTTCATTTTAATATTTACCAACCAATTAAACAAGTTGCAAAACAGTTATTCGTGGGAACGAAATAATTTAGTAATCAACTCAGTAATCATAATCGTAATAAAACATTACAATTCACACCATAACATACTAATGCCTTCGGTGTTTATTTTCATCTCTTCTTTTTCAATCTTAAACACAATTTATACTGTTAGAACATTATTCCCAGATGAAAATAAGTTGTTCAAGTGTTTATTAGGTTTGATTTGTCTTAGACAAAAATTGTATAAAAGGTGACCTAAGCGGATGAAGAATGCGGATCGGTTTCTTCATATACTCAATAAAAATCTAATTTACCATTTTTAATGCCAGTAAAATATGGGCACTACTACTACTTCTCTTGTGGCAGCTCTGTTTTTAAGGAACTTTCTGCAACTATTTTCGCAACTTTCCGAGGTTCCTTTACCAATGTGTCGGGACATTGCATTTCCGTCCAACTAACAGGCACCATTGGTGGCCCACTCGCACCACTTTCACTAGAAGTCGCAACCACTACGCCTAATTCATTTTCCGCAGTACTTAGTTGATAACAGGATAACTCTGTTTGAGGAAGCTAAAATAAATACATCATTGATATTAATAATACTATTACGTATAAAAGAACATAAATTAATTACCACTCGTGCTAGTATGACATCGCCCGCACGAAATGATTTATACATTTCGACACGATCCTTTTCGGTGGCACGAACATCTTCCTTTCGTACAATTCCTCTATACGTACGTTCAAGTATGTGGTCTCCGATGCAGATTATGGAACACTTTGCAAAACGTTGATTCACTTGCAGGACACGCGCCGTTATTACATCGCCTGCTACAGGTACAATAGTCTGACTGCCAGCACATTTTACTTCGATATATTTACACTATTTGCCGGGCAAGTCCAAGATTTTATGAATATACAAATTGATTTCAAAGTTAATGCATTAGTTACCTTGTCCTTTTCTTTAACCCGCACGGTACCAGCCAATGTAGCATAAATGTAACCGCCCCGTTCGTATGTGCCTTGACCGGCAACTATGGTCTCCTCCGAAAGACATATTCTTTGTCCCGGTAAACATACAACCTCTTTTATATCCTCTAAATTACTTGAGGTAGCAAGACTGGACTGAAGTTCCATGATTTTCTTTAATCATTAACCACTAATAAAGTTACAAAAGATTAAAATATTTAAACATGCCACACAGCTGTTTAAAACTGTCGGCTAGGCAGTTCACGGGGTCACCGCATTACCATCAATATGTTTAACACTTGATAGAAGACGATTGTTCTATCGATATGCTATCGATGAAGTTATTTCATACAGGTATTTAGATGAAAGAAAAAATACAAAAAATAATCAGAGACAATCTACAAATTATGAATTTAATTAAATTTATTTTTAGCTTATGGTAGCTGTCGCAATGGAAAAAATGTCTACTTACACACAAAATATTGTATAAAAAAATACTTTGGAACAATCAAAAATCATCTATATTAATGATAGTTTCGATAGTGCTATCGATAGTTCGCAATCTCAAAAACATTCGCTATTACTATATAAATTGTGTAAGAATAACACATATCTGGAAAGCAAAAGTTGAAACCGGTGGAAGGAGGAATAACCTAAAGCTCCACCAAACAATTTTTTTGGCAATCAAGGAAAATCGGCCTAAAAAGGAATAACTAAATTTGACTGCGGTTCCCATCTTTTGCTTCATCATAAGTAAGTATAGGCACCATTTGTTCATACTTCGTTTAAGCAATTAATTCTTATTTTGTTCAGTTATTTGTGAAGCCAATTGTTGAACGAAACAGTGAAATCATAACAAAAAATGTCCCATTTGACCACCGAATCTGAACTGTCTGAAGCCTTGTCTGGCATATCACTAGAGGATGTGCTCACTAGACATCGGCGGGAGCGCAAGAATTTGCAAGCTAAAATACAGGCCTTGAAAAAAAATGCTCCAAAAAATGATAAAAAGAAACGTAAAGAAACAATGGAAGAAGTGGCACGCTTGGAGAGCGACTTAGAAAAACGGCAAGCGGCTGAATTAGCGGAGCTAGAAGAAACACAACAGAAGGAAGAACCCTCTTCCCAAAGAACATCAGATGAGCCGCAAGACGATTTAAAAGAGGAGTTGTGCAATGACGAAGGAGAAGAAAACACATGTACTACTCAACGCGTTTCCAAAGCACAAAAACGACGCGAAAAGAAGGCGAAGGAAGCCAGGCAGCGCGAGGAGGATATACGAGCTGCCGCTGAGGACGCAAAATTTGCTCCAAAAGCTGTTGAAGCACGTACTATACAGGCAAAGTTGTTGGATCGAAAATTAGCTCCACATAGTATACCCTCCGATGGTGATTGTCTCTACAATGCAGTTCGCCATCAGTTATCTCAAAACGGATTAGCGGCCCACAGTGTACAAGAGCTACGAAATGAAACTGCTAATTATATACGCGCTCATAAGGATGCACTTATTTGTTATATGACAAATACAAAAACTGGTAATTTGCTTACCGACTCTGAATTTGAGCAATACTGTGAGACACTACGTACTACTCCAGCGTGGGGTGGGCAAATTGAATTAAAAGCTCTATCTTCGGTATTAAAAGTACCTATTGAAGTGCTGCAGGCGGAAGGACCACCTACTACGCAGGGAGCAGACGAGTTTGCGGGTCCAAATCTATTAATAACTTATCACCGGCACATGTATAGTCTGGGTGAGCACTACAATTCAACCGTACCCATAGACCAAGCAGATACCGGCAATACCAATGAAAGTGGATAGAAATCCTAGCAACCGTTATGTCTCTTAGAAAAACTATATATGAAGGAGCAAGGCGAATTCAATAAAGGTGGTACAACAGCAACATATTTTACATTAGGTCCCCTCAAAGTAGGAAACAAAGAAGTGATTTATTTATTTTATACAAAGCTTTTTCAATTTAAATTTATTATACAAAATTTCAATTTTCAAATTTCAATGTAAATAATACATTTCGTAACTTAATTTTGTGCTGAAATCCGAAGATACCCGGCGAAAGAAAAAAAAAACAAAAAACGCTGCTCTACTGATACCACCATTAATAGGTTCGCCTTGTGCAAGAGTTGAAACTACACCTCAATAAGACAGGTCGAGTTTGAGTGAGGAACATATTCATATTTATAAAGACATTTTATGTAAACTGTTTAAAGAATGACAGAAATATTCAAAATTTTCGGAGTTCTCTTATAAATATGGATGTTGTAATTAAAGTTTCGTTTGTTTAACTTTTTTTATTAACTTTTAATATTAAGAACTATTAGCATAAAAATGTTTTAAAATTGCTTTCTAATGTACTACTTTTTTGAAAAGTTTTGAACAGATATATACATTCTTTATTGTATTTATGACAAAGAAAAAAATATAATATATTTACATTTGTTAATTTTTACTCTACAATATTTTAATTTATTTTCTTACGCATACGTAACGATTTACTTAAATATTAAATTTACATTTGGAAGATTTGTTTTATTGTCAAAAATTACAATTGAAGTGTTATTAGCTTATCTAAGTATTAAGTGATTTGCTTTTTTGTGCAAACTTGGAAGAATTCAATAGAGATAATGCGTCATAGCAATCCTTAACAAATATATTGTTTAAAGCGTAAGCACATTATAGCAAACTTTAGTTGATTAATTTTATAAAGTGAATTGCAGTATCATTTCTACGTCTTCAATTTCATTGTGTAGACATTGTCACAGCCTGCATTAATTACAATCCATAATCAATTTATCTTCTTGCTAACACTGTTGCTTGACGAAGAAAGTTCTGTTTTAGCATTAGACATCTTGTGTTCCAAAGAAGATGGTGAATGGGTCACTGATTGCTCAGAAGTTTGTGGTGTGTTCGGGTAAATAACAAACAGCGATAATTGTATAGAACTCAATAAAAATAGGAATAAGTTTTGGTACTAGAAGAAAAAAGAAATAAATTTGAATATAAACTGTAAATAAAATTGCAAGAAATAATGTTTTCCGCACTTACGGCCATCATTGGATTTCGTATAGAAATTGCGTACAACCCCCAAGATGCTGTAACCATCGTACCAGTTAAGATAATAGGAAACGGCATACCCGCTGTACTCTTCTTTTCAATTATTTTATTGAGATGCAAAAGTGGTGAACCAACTAGAAACAGTAGTATGCCAGTGATGAGCATGCCAAAACGGAATTCAATCTTCTTCGGGTCTTCAAAAGTAGCATAGGCTAAGCAAGCTACCGTAAAAGCACCAGCAATTCCAATCTTTGTCCATATTTTCATTTTAAACTCATTTGAAGCATACCAATAGAATGCAGTCAAGAAAACGACGTTAATGGCGAAACCAAGAATATTCACCTGTATAGTGGCGGGATCACCCATCAATACACCCATCTTTAAGGTTAGAACTGAGCTGTGAATAGAAAAGGAGAAATTGTGTTGTTATACAAATAATTGGACTAAACTTAATTTTCACGTATACATTATAAATAAAACTATTCATTAATAACAGTTCTCTAGGGATCCAAAGTAATAGGTCGTTTTATTAAATAACGCATTTTTCACCACTAGCCGAGAGCGCAAAATTTTTTATTCCCAGCACACCGACTTTTTCGCAAAATAATTATACAGGTTTAACGTAATCCAATATACATACATACATACTACTGAAACACATATTCAGCCCATTCATATAGCATATGAAAAAAATAAAAACTATTTAAAAGAAATCAAAGACATTTTAATTATATTAGAACGGACTTAAATGAACTATTCAGAACTTCTTCTTAATTAGCGCGATAACAGCTCACGCGATATTGGCTGAGGTTAACAAAGCGCGCCACTCGTTTCTTTCTCGTGCTAACCTGCGCCGGTTGGACACACAGTGAATCCAAGTCCTTCTCCATCTGATCTTTCCAACGCAGAGGGGCCTTCCTCTTTGCTACCATCAGCTGGTACCGCATCGAATACTTTGAGAGCCGGAGCATTTGTATTCAGTTGGACGACATGACCTAGCCAACGCATCCCTGTATCTTTATTTCACTATGTCTATGTCGTCTTAAAGCTCATCGTTCCATCGTCTAAAGAGGACTTTACTACTCCATTGCCTACTGAATCCAAAGTAGCACTGGTTGGCAAAAGATATTTCAAGGCTGACATTGTTATCGGTGTTAATGCTGGTTTCAAGATACACGAAGTCTCTTAAAACCTCGAAATCATAACTGTCAACAGAGACGTGGGTGCCGACACGCGAGTGCGCCGACTGTTTGTTTGCTTACAGGAGGTACTTCGTTTTGTCCTTGTTCACCACCGGACCCATTCGCTTTGCCTCTTTATCCAGTTTGGAACAGGCAGAACTAATAGCGTGGTTGTTAAGGCCGATGATGTCAAATATCATTAGCATATGCCATCAATTGTACGCTCTTATAGAATATTGTGCCTGAGCGATTAAGTTCTACGGCTCGCACGTTCTTTTCAGAACTAGCGAGAATAGAACTGTTTATTTATTTAGGACAGTCTTCACCAACTCAGATCTTGAAAAAAGAGCGTAATCGAACTGTGTTACTTTTAAGAAATGGCATGCATTCAGTCACAAAATTTTTGCAACAAATTTAGACGATCTGCTGCTCATTACTAGCTAATCAAGCTCAATATAAAAGTTTTACCTGCGGACTTCAAATGGAAGAGGAAAGGTATTTTTTATTTAATAAATACCACCTTGAAGTTTAATATTGTTTATTTAAATTACAATTAAGTTCAAATGAAACGAAGTTATTGGCACAAGTTTCCATATAACACGAAATAACTTCTGCCATCAAAAAAGTAACAGGGTCCTAATATTGTTCTAAGTATTGAGTGCGGCGAATACACCAAAGATTACTACAATATATGCATCCTCATCTTGAGAAAAAAAGAATTTATTTGCTCTGCTAATTCAAATGACATAAAAATTATGATTCTTTAATTAAATTTATTAACATTAATAATATTTTTTTAGGGTAACGTGGCCTTTTGTTAACATTTTTACGCTCTTGGAAGAATACGAAATATTTTTATGACATTATTTAAGTCGTTGTTGCTGTTGTTGTTGTGACAATTCATTCTTAAGTCTTCTAAGGCATTTGGTTATTTCACTCGTATTTCTAATCCGCTAGTTGAACATGAATTTTCGATTATTTCTTGGTCAGTTGGGGATGAAATACTGCGAATATTCGTAAATTTGAATACAAAAAAAAAAAAAAAAAATTTAGCAACTACATAATTGAATTGAACTATTAATGTTTAATAAGCCGAATGTATGCAATGGCATGGGGCCGTATGATCCGCCCACTCAGTGGTTTTAATGTGATTTTCACTTCCTTTTTTTCTTTTAGTTGACTCTGTAAGCTTAATTTTTTCGAAAAAAACGGCTTACTGATTGTCGGTTACAATAAACCTTTTGTGTAATTTGCTTACTAAATTAACAAAATTTAATCACTGAATGCCAATATTGGTCCCTATCTTTCGAGTTTAAACCATTACTTCCTTTCAAATAGCCGATTTGTTCACATCGGCCTTTTTGCTATTTAATTAAAATAAAAGTAATGCCAACAATAAAAAAATATTATCAAAATAAGATTGAATAATATACAAGGTTTACCAACTACGAAGACTTCAAGATTATATACTTTAATTTCATGTTGAAATATACCTAAAAGTTAGTTTCCAACTCGCACGCCTTAGGAATGGCAGCAATTTTTTTTATCATGCCTCACTTTGAAGGTGTGCCTAAAAAGGGTTTATGCTTACTATAATACAATAGGTCCATTCAAAAGCCAATAAAATTACCTTATCAATTTGCTTTTGTTCTTTTTTTTTATAGGAGATGTAAAAAATTAAAAAAAAGATTTGTTTATTTAAAAGCAACTATTTTAACATGTATGGACAGTCAGTTAACTAATCTTAAGAACATAATTGATTTCGCTTAAGGCTTTTATCAGCGAGCTAATAAAATTGGCGTTGAAAATAAATTATTTACACAGCGTAGTACACATAACAGAAGTGAAACTTTCAAGGCAGACAAAGAAAAAGGGAGAGACCCGAGAGAGAATGAGACAGAGAGAGAAAAATAGAGAATATATCTTCTTCTTAATTGGCGCTATAACCGCTTACGCGATTTTGGCCGAGTTTAACAAAGCGCGCCAGCCGTTTCTTTCTCGTGCTAACCGGCGCCAGTTGGACACACCAAGTGAAGCCAAGTCCTTCTCCACCTGATCTTTCCAACGCAGAGGAGGCCGCCCTCTTCCTATGCTACCACCAGCTGGTACCGCATCGAATACTTTCAAAGCCGGAGCTCACGAGGACATCAACCAGCCGGGCAGAGGCACCTTCCCCATTAAGGGACCGGACATTCCAGGTGCATGCCCTCAAATCATAGTCCTTAGTTCGTTTGCAGGGGTCGTCATCAGTATAGGGTGGTCTCATCCGAGGCTTTTTTAAAGTTTTCATTGGGGGGGATTTTTAAGTGGCGGGTCCCAAACCCAACGCACAACCAGCTATCCTGGAATGTTTCGCCTTCTCACTTTAGCTCACTCCCGAACGGGTGTTCGGAAGCTACCCAGAGGATACGTGGGCTAATCCCGGCCGTTGTGAGCTGCTTGAACCATATGCAGAAGAATCGTCCTGGCCATTCCCAAGTGAATGGCGATCAGTAACTTTCCCCACTTGCGTGGACTTCTACACACGGAACCATAGAGAATATATATCTAAATAAATTCACGACATTTGCAGAAGATACAAATATGTGTAGACAAAATTTACAAAAAACGGAGAAGGGTCGACCAGTGTAGGTAAACGCCGGACACAAACCGTGGCAACAACGCGCACTACTCCGAGCGTTTATCACCCGCACAAACGCAGCGATTCCGGGACCGCAGCAGAGGCACAAATTACGGCAAGGCAATACCAATAAATCCCACGCCGGAATGGATAGCACTTTATAGTACGCAGCACTAGCCAGGAAACGGAAATAAGCGGCAAAAAATTCACACAAAAAAAACGCCAAAAAAATTGGGACCAAAAAACGCCCCAAACAGTAGGCACCAAGGAAATATAACGCCAAAATGTAGGCACCAAAAATATATTTCCTACATGTTTGCACCAGCAAACAAGCGCCAAAAAGTAGGCTGTGTTATTTCTCACTAGAAATTAGCAACCACAAGGAAAAATTCAGAAAAAATAGCCTAAAGTGTGTCTAAGATATATGTATATAAGGTATATCTCTCTCTCTCCTTTTCCTCTACGTTATATCTTTTTTCTTTCTCGCGGAACGAAAATACCCAAAACGTTGCATGGCCTTGAAATTTTACTCTCCATTTTCACTCGTACATCGACGCCTTAGAAGTTTCACTTAAAAAAAAAAATATTCACTGTTTTTGTGGAGAAGAGAGAATTTTACGCCATGCTGCCTTAAAATTTGTCAATAAATCCATATTCTTTCTTCGAAAAATTACACACATATTTGTGTAATATAGCACACACTCTCGATGGAGGCATTAACATAACCCAAATTTGCATATTTCATTTCTGCTCAGTTCTCTCTCAAAGCTCAGCCAAAATTACCATGAAAATTTGACTTCAATCATATCATATAGAGTTTTGAGCCATACATTTATTTCATCAGTCCGGACTTTCCCCACCTCGAAACATATCGTCAGTGGTAGTTATAACGCTCTCCATAAGTATGTATTTATATATCAATTTCCGTTTTCTGTGCAGATTAGATTGCATGTATGTATGTATGCATAATTTAACTCTTTCAACGATGATGATGTATACTATACTCATATCTGTATAACCTGTTCTGTATACCAGACAACCTTTGATTGGCTGATATAGTAGAAAAGTTTTCAAGTGAGTTTACGTGCAGGTACTCGTTCTTGTTGATTTTGTCAAAGCAAAGCATGAGTTGCAATATCACAGATTATATACACTTTGACATTCTTATTTGCGTTAATGTTGCACATTTCTTATCTGCTTTTTTACATGTATGAATTCGTGTAGAAGTATTGGAAAAACCATCTATCGGTTGAGATACTTAATGATTACGACCGTCAAGTAAAAAATCTTGATTGAGTGCTACGTGAGCATTATTTGAATGAGTTAATTTTTTTTTTTTCACTTTATATCGAGGATAATTGACGGTAACGGTGTTTCCTTCCTCATTTCGAAAGTAATAATGTCCAATGATGGTGTCATGCCATAAACTTTCAATCTTTGTGGAGGCATGTAGGCTTGGTCGCCACTCCAATAAGTTAGCATAGCCGCTCAATCGAAAATGGGTCTCCTGCCACTTAGTTTGTAACCAACATCGTATTTGCGTATTTAAAACTACATTTACTTCGCTTATTCCATGGAATATATGGGTAATCTCGCTTTTTAATTACGTATTGATAGTTAAGCACAAAAAAGTAGACAATCTAGTTATATGAGAATCTATTGTAAGGCTCTGTTCGGAAGACTACACTACGAAACCACCTGTATGAGCAAAATCCGAGGCTTAAGATTCAAAGAAGGTCTTTAACAGCTTTGTAAAATTTTGTTTTGGGTAGCAGGTTAGGCTTTTACCAGTCCATAATTAAAGCCAATATACTAACATGTACCTTGCATGTGAAAAAATCCTGATATATGTATACTAGCTCATTCTACTTATCCTACCCACTCAAGGAGCACGAAGGGACTAACGTCAGGCAGCATTTGCACTTAGCTATTTTATTTTCAAAAATCGCTCGTGTAAGGACTGATTCAACAAATTGTTTGGCGAAAAAATCGCTAGTGCATAGACAGTAGGTCGACTTTTGTCAGGTAATTTTCAAGTGATTATCGCCTATCACAAAATTGCCTCATGTAAATGCAACTGCAGGAACAACTGTTAACAGGTAAACCTATCTAGGAAAGCCTTTGTAAGATTGATATTCCAATAATAACAATAACACGTAATGGTTGGTTGGTTGGTTAGAGTGGTGATTCATCCAGAATCCAACAAGCGCTTCCGCACCATTTTGTTGCCACATCCTCCTTACCAAATTGTTTAACAGTTATTTACAGCAGTACTATATCCAGTCTGTGCGGTTTAGGAACCTTATTAGGTTGTTGACTTCTAAGCCAGACAGCTGCTCGAGACTCTCGAACAGCGGTTTGCCCAGGGTTAACATTCTGTCCTTCCATAGGGCAGGGCATTCACAGAGGAAATGGAAGATTGTTTCTTCACGTAATAGAACTTAAGATGTTTTTTGAAGAAAAAATAATAATAAAATGCAAGTCATAATGGTAGGAGTAACTAAGTAATTTAGCCATGTCATATCGTACCGCTTAATGCTTATCTTAACAGGGAAAAAATTAAAATCAGTCTAGCATTTGATAAGAGCGAAGTGTATGCATGTACACAGATACATAGTGCATATGTAAAATACATACACATGTATGTATATGAACGGACACAAATTATAAGACATTTGTATTTCTATGAGAGCGCGTTTGTTATACGAGTACATATTATGGACCCATAGCCTTATCTTTTAAAATTTCTCTAATGCGTGTCCATAACCTATTTGGTTAGATACGGCATATTCGAAGCTCTGCTGAATATATTTTACTCTGAGTTACACTCACTAGAGTGGTAAAGTATAATAATCTCTTTGAAGCAAGGTTTAAAATTATACAGATAGTAGCAGTATATCAAAAATAATAAGAGCGATGTATTTTGGTTTTAGTTATTGCCCTAAGAATGTCAAAATTAATAAGTAAAGTATGAAAGTTTAGAGGAAGGCACATTAAAAAGATAGTAGCTGCAATTTTTATTTATTTGCTCTCTAAACTGTCAAATTTTGCTTAATTACCTACTTAAATTGGAATAAATGGAAGAATAGGATGGTGTGCCCCCATGCACTCCGTGTAGAGAGTTCGGTTCACAGTAAAACAAAATCTATAACAGTAATTAAGATACAATGATAGTGGATTTTTTAACAGTGGTGATTTCCAAAGCGAATTCATGTAAGGTGAAGCAACTAGAGCAGCAGGTATGTTTTTTTTTCTCATTCGATTCAGTTTATTTGGTTCTGGTATAGTTTGCGAGGAATATAATTTCCAAGAGACAACTGCTCGCTACGAAACAGACGTCGTTTGAGCCACTCCTTACATGAAGACAGACGCTGCGATGTGTCATCAAGACAGAATGCTTATTTGAAGGAGGCATTTGTTCGCCTTATTAGTAGGAATTAACGGACGTTGTGGATTTTTAAAGGACTTGTCGTACCCCTAGGCCCTACATCTATTATTCGTAACCGCTGCTTGTTCGGAATTGCTTATTTGTAAATTAATACTTATACAGTGCTACCCTTTATATATTTGAAGGCCGTATCACTATTCGCACCAGTGACCCGCCCAGTAGTCTTGCACGGAACACCAAAATTCCGCGGAACCTATGCGCTCAGTGATCGGCGCGATAGCAATTAATCCTCATCATCAGTTTATTATTTACATTCTTCATTTACAAAACACATGTACATTTTGTTTTTGTACCATTGCTATCACATGTTTAGATTCGCGTTGGTCATTACTTAACATGGATCTGTGCTCTGAAAATATCACGCACGTAAAATCTTGTATATGACAGAGAAAAATTTGTATTAAATAAAATTAAAATGATTCTTTCAAAAATAATCCGTTAAAAAAACTAATTAAATAATTTCGTTTGAAACAAATACCGTTTTTAATTTTTTTTTTGCAAAGCCATGAATGAGGAATTCTTTAGTTTTTCAATCTAAAATGTATGTATGTATGTTATTTACAGTGCAACCAAAATTTTTAAGTGCTGATGTTCTCTCTCTTCCAAAAGAAGCGCGCTAATCAATAGAATTACGAGCTTAATACATTGCATTTACTACGAATTACCACTTTCTTACAGTACTTACAGAACGACACCACCAAGAAATGGTTCCGGAGGATATTCATCACTACGTCCCTTTTTCCGAATATCATTAAGCAAAAAGATACCCGAGAGAAATTGTAAGGTTGTAATCGTTCCGGCAACTTTTGCAATTGCATCACTATATGGCGCCAATAAATCACCGAGTGCATCCATATTGCTTTTGATCAAGGAAACAATAAACAAAAAAAGGCTGTAGACAATAAATTTTCCGGTAGTATACGAATATCCTTGACAATGAAGTTTTTATCCCAATTGCACGCCGGTGTACTTTTACATTCAGTGCTCTCTTCGCTCTTTCACGACTTCACACACGTTATCTCTTAATTCCAAAAAAGGGGTTATTATAGTAACGAATCACCAAGTTCAAGAGCACTTCCGCCGCCGGCACACTGCACCGTTATCCAATACGTGCTGCTGTCAATTCAATATACTCGTACACACACCTCGACAGCAAACTTGTTAATGTTTTTTTTTTGTCGTAAGCAATAAAAAAAATTCCGTCTCACTCAGGGTTCAACACTTTGTTGTTTCAATTCGATTTTTTGCATTTGGTTTGCAATTTCTTTTTGGTTTTATTTTCTGCTGTCAATAGTCTCAATCTGAATACATTAATTTCATACACATTAAATTTTGTATTATCTACGTTAGGAATTTTTTTATTTTAATTTGATAGTTCAATTTATATCAAACAGCAGTCCGTCAACTCATTCAGTCTAGTGATTCAGATACAGTATTTTCCTCTGTTAACACTTCGCTTTCATTTAAGCAATTAAGTATATGTACAAGTACTTTTTTGGTTTTTACACCAATCGTAATCTATTATTTTCCTTTATAAATACAAGTAAAAAGGTGTTTTTTTTTATTTCGAAGGAAAAGAATAAAGAACAAAAGAC
Source organism: Anastrepha fraterculus (assembly GCA_037575425.1). Taxonomy (NCBI): domain Eukaryota; kingdom Metazoa; phylum Arthropoda; class Insecta; order Diptera; family Tephritidae; genus Anastrepha; species Anastrepha fraterculus. The sequence continues at coordinate 22,288 of JAYXIM010055866.1, read as the reverse complement.
ACGTTGAATGCACTAAAACGAAAATACGTTGACACTGCTCGAATGTGGGCCAGCTTCTGAACTATCAAATACGGCTGTAACTATTCTAAATTTGATGGTTGCTGTGAGTAAAACTCGAAACGAAAACAAACGACGAAATCACTACATACTGGGAGAAACCTTTAATTTTGTTGTTTGCTCGATTGGGAGCGTACTCATAGCGCTCTTTATTAAGTACACTTATGTACGTGCATATGTATGTACATATACATACATATTACTATATATATCTATAGAAATAAGATTAAAAGGAGTGGTAGTGTATGAAAGTTAAATGTTAGCTTAGTATATTTATGCTGAGTTATAACACTCAGCTGTTTTGCCGCTCAAATATGTGCGTTTAATGGCCCGAATGCCACTCCACAAATTGTCTGGTTATAGCAGTGAGTATGCCCACTAGTGTAGGACGCGAACTACACTTAACTGCTAGCAAAACCTGAAGTAATACTTACGCAAAATTGGTTTTCAAATAGTTTCAATGAGTGTCCTTTTATCAGTTAACTAAACTGGACCTTTATTAATTTATCTATTAATGTAGAAGAGATGTGCTGTTTCGACAGCATCACACCAATGTGAAAGGGGTGATGATTAGTTGGTTTAGGAGTAAGTGAAGAGGCGTTTAGGATCATGGATTCCTTGGTTCCTTTACAAGAACTTATATATGTTAAGTGGGACGAGGATAGGTAGGAGCTTAACGCAGATATCAGAATACAACTGAAACTTGGTCAACAATTGGTTTTGATTGATCTCCGATACCGACGGTTAATAACCCCAGAATTCTGGGAGTCACCTTCGACAGCTTGCTCTCCTTCTCAGCGCACACAACCGCTATTGCAACGAAAGTACAGAATCGCAACAAGGTCCTCAAGTCGCTTGCCGGCAGCACTTGGGGCAAAGACAAAGAAATGTTGCTGTCGACTTTCAAAGCAATAGGCCGACCGGTTCTGAACTATGCCGCGCCTGTCTGGTCGCCTGGAACCAGTGATACGCAGTGGACGAAGCTACAGACCTGCCAAAATACTGCCATAAGGACCGCAACAGGATGTCTCCTGATGTCCTCAATTCAACACCTACACGATGAGGCTAACATGCTCCCGGTTAAGGAGCACAACAAAATGCTCGGCAAGCAGTTTCTGCTTGGGTGTCACCGCAGGCCTCACCCATGCAGACACCTGCTCGAGCCTGAGCCACCTCCCAGGCACATCAGGAGACACTTCCTCAACTACGTGGACGAGATCCTGGACAAAACAGACAGACCACTCCAGGATCAGGCAGTATACAGACAGACTATTAACGACATCCATCGGGAGACCCTCACCACCTTCCTAAGCTCCCGACCCCCGAATGCCGTTATCGGAGTCCAACCGCCACCTATCGCAGAAGAAGAGCTCCAGCTTCCCCGAGAGTCCCGCGTAATCCTGGCACAATTACGTTCTGGATATTGTAGCAGGTTAAACTCCTACTTATCCAGAATCGACCCCGACATACTAAACATATGTCCAGCATGTGAAGGCACCCCGCACGACACTAACCACCTTTTCACATGCCCCAACAAACCCACTCATCTAACACCCCTCTCCCTCTGGACCCAACCCGTCGAAACAGCCAGTTTCCTGGGCCTACCGTTAGATGAGCTAGACGAAGACGACCGGTAATTTACATAACACTCACATGCAAAGATACTGCTACAACAACAACAACAACATTGATCTCCGATTATGATATTCATGAGTCCTGTCGCTGTTAAGTGTTTTTCCAGATGCAATCAATGAGTATGTGGGAAATAGGGACCATGTTGTTATACTACTGGGAACTACTACATTCATAGATAATGTTTAGGGGATAATAGAATGCCTTGTAATTTTCTAGCAAAATTGCTTTACCATCCAATACCGTCTAGGAATTCAACCCCCTCGTTCAGTTCTGTATTATGGTCGTACTCGCTATTTTATAATTGTATATAATATCAGTAATTTGACGTTATTCAGTCGGGATTGGCGCGTCACGTCTTATTCATATAGTGAATAAGTTTGCTGCAGATTTAATAGAAGTACGAAGTTTCTCGTAATTAAAACGCCAGAAATGTTAGAGTTGTGCTCGCTATCTTCTGAATACAAGCCATCAATACCATTGCCCGATTCCTTTATCAAACAAAAATCAGCATATCAGATCAGCGAAACTCCCTATCGCCGATGGGGAAGTTTCGGAATATATAAGCTAAACAATAGTGAACCCCGAAAGCGAAAGAACACCGCAGCAAGAACTTTTTCCGTATATTTGGGAAATGCTACTGAAATGGCAGTTTTGAACCAGATATGAATCCGGGTCGTTCTTGTAACGTAGAACAGACTGTCGTAGATATGCGGAAATCCTAATATGCGAGTACAAACGTAGATATGCTATCAGATAATCTCCCATTAACGTTTGTAGCCCTTGCTGTTATTATCTACGCGGAGGCGTTACCATTTTTTGAATAAAGCATACATATTCTAATGAAAGCCTTGGTATGTGATATATGGGGATCCTTCCTTGAAATTGCTTCTTCGTTACTGAAATAGTGAACCCATTTATTAACTAAATTCTCTTCATTTTTTTATTTTTAAATACAATTAAATATAAATCTTGCCCGGAGTTATTGTACTATGTAGTATAGCTACGTATACTTGAATATGGAAAAAATTTTTTGCATATGATAAAGACATTCGTTTTTGCATTATAAAAAAATAATACAACACGTATTTTAATGCTTATACTTCTTCGCGTAACACCGGCTTCGTCTTTTCTGACACATACGGCACTTTTCCGGGCTTTGAGTGTTTGCGAACATTTGCCTCTTTTACTTTCTCTTTGTCCTTGATGGCGCGCATTTTGCGTTGAGCATTCAACACGTGTTTCGGCACTTGACGATGACGAGCAATACGCTTAATTTGAGGGTGAGCGGCAAACTTTTCCTTTAATTTATTTTGATAATTGAACGCTACACGCTCACGTGGTCTTATTACACCCAATTTTTCCGATGCATTTGACTTCCACATGCGAACGTTCATTTCATCCGAACCAGAGAATATATAACGATTATCTAGAGACCAATCAATGCAAACGACATGCTGCATACGTTTAGTGTGGTAAATTTCGCGCGAATGACTATGATGCACATTGTATATACGTATTGTTTTGTCATAACTTCCCGAAACAAATTCCTTGCCAGTTGGCGAGTAGGCGACATCTGTTACTGCAGAGACATGATCAAAGTGAATCTTAAGCGGATTTTGGAGTTGACGGGTGTCGAATGTATAAAGACTGAAAATAAAAAAATAGCAAAAAGAATTTTTAATTTATACTCTTATTAAAAGTACTCAAGATCAAAAAATCAAGCTAAAATCAGCTCTCGGAATGGGAATCTTAACTTTGTAAAAGTTTGAACATTTCTCTTAGTAAATAGTTTCTCATATGATACAGTTGCTTAAAAATAATTAATTAAAATAATAAAAATGTTTTATTACTTACTTGCAATCCTCATTTGCAACAGTGAAATTAAACGCCTCCATTGGATTCCACGCAAGTTTGTTGCTTTTCATAGTCAATACTATTTTTCTTAGAGGCTGAGCCTCGCGTTGATCATATAGTATTATGCTTCTATCGCTGGCACAACACGAGAGAAGAGAAGTCTCAACCTGATTAAACGCAACTGTGTGCAATGTGTCTACACCCCATTTAAGGGTTTTTAATGGATCATTTCGGTTTTCGTCCCAAATTGCACAAACCTCTCCACAAGTGGCGTAAATGGGATCATTTCTATGATGTGATATGCCAGTGAGAATTGTGCGTGACAAAATCGTATTAACTGGTTCTTCCTCTTCACCAACATCCGGTACATCGGTTTTCCATACTTTAATAGTTTTATCATCGCCAACAGTAAAAAAACGTTCACCATTTACCGCGTAAACAATACCACGCGCAAACCCATCGTGCGCAACAAAATTGCGTGCACTGGTACGATTCGCTAAATCCCAAATTCGAATCTCGCCATCGTAGGCGCCAGTGGCAAGAGTCGCGAGTTGTTTAGGGTGTTTTCCAAAACATGCAACACCATCCCGATGACCGCTCAAATTGCCCACAAACGGTTTGGCAAAGACGCGTTCTAATTTGGTGGCATTCAACGCTCGCACATATTCTCGAGCAGTCTCCATCGGATGTAGTTCGGGGTCGAAATTTCGTGGCACTGAAAAACGTGAGACATTCTGTAAATCAACGATAAACTAAATTTTACATTAATAGCTCACTTCTATGATTTTGTAATTTGGTTTCGCGGACATAGTGGTCCGGATTTCTACTAATCATTTTCACTTTCATTGTTCACGTTAATTTATTACAAGTAAATTTGTATATTATTAGTATCAGACACCAAATAAGAAACAAAAACACGTTCAACGCAAAATACTTTTTTTAATGGCAGTCTAACAGCTGTATACACACGGTTGCTTATTGTTTGACCATAGCAGTCAGAGCGAATTCATATAAGGTGGCTTCGCTAGAGAAACAACACAGTATTTTTTGTTTGCATCTTGGTAGTCTGATTGTCAAAATTTCGATGGGAATGTAAATAAAGAAACAACCAAAAGTAGAGCACTTTGGAATTCAAAACAGAAAATCGCAATCGAAAAGCAATACTCACCTTGTGTAGGCTCGCCTTGATAGCTGTGTTCATAACGAATAATTATGAATATTTTTGGGTCTGGTTTAGTGTAATCAGACATACACGATTTTAGGCAAATTATAATGATTTATTCAATGAAAGTGGAAGGAAATCTTAGCAAGCTGTTCCTGAACAACCCTTACAATTCCCAACAATACGGAAATATTAGTTTTGCAACTATTTGCTTTCAAAATGGACTCAGTAACATCACTTCATTTTGGCATATTATAATATGATATATTTTCTTCTAAACTTCACTACAATTCATAAAATATGTAGTCACACCGAAGCTTTTATTTGTTTTTATACTCGTATTCAAAATATTTCAATGAAAACTAAATGCATTTATCAACATCATCACTTTCAAATTTTAAACGAGAATAACAATTAATTGGATTTGACAATAATACTGTGCCACCAGATGTCTGCAAAAGTAAAAGTATGAACAAAAATTAAGTATTTCAGTTCAGTGTTGATGATGGGGATAGATAGAGATAGAGATGCATATGACGTTTTAATTCACGAGGGTTATTTTTTTGAAGCACGACCGAAGACCTCATGCGCGGAAAGAATTCTATTCTACAAATTTACACACACACACTTCTAGTCAATGTCTCTGTAAAATTCTACCATATCTGCATAATAACTTCGTTCTTTTTTGAGGTGTCTGGCGCCACAAATTTTCGCTAAATTACACAATCATATAACTTAAAAATTATAAGCCTTCGGAGAGCGAGGTTTTCAGTTTTAGGATGGGGATATACCTCTCAATTCCTCCTTTGCATTCTTCTTTTCAAATCGTGTGGCATTATACTGGATATCCGAATTAACTAAAAGCTTTACGAGTATCAAAAATGTGAAGTTATTTTCATGCATGATAGCCTCGGCTGTGTGTAGTAATACTATTATAGAGTTCGCGCTTAACTCAAAATCCGTAACTAAAAAGCGCGATTTCCCATACAAAATTTCTCTCCCAAAATCTGAGATACCTGTTTGCTTTGTCGGCATCCATTTCATTTAGCTTTTATTTTGATGTTTCTCCTTATAGCTTCTGGTGACGCTCAAGCATGCATTTCCAGCGGTCTTATATGTGTGCGTGTCGGGTGACACTTGTACTTGCTTCGTGTCACACATACTTGTTGTCGGCTTTTGCATGATGAAAATCAAAAATTTTCGATATTAGCGTCATGCACCCGAGACGCACACATATAGCTATTATTATACATTCGTAATAATATTTATCGATAACACAGAAAACCCAGGGTTGTATGACAATAAGTATCGTTATTATCTAGTATTATTTTATAATCTCAGATTTTGGGAGAGAAATTTTGCATGGGAAATCGCGCTTTTTAATTACAGATTTTGAGTTAACCGCGAAAAAGTAAATCATCTACTTATATGTGAACGTATTAATACGGATTTTCTCCAACTGTTTATTATTAGCAGCCAATTGCGCACCTTAATTAGCTATTCCTTCTCCTTGTATTTTATTCATATCGTTAATAATAATTAAAGAAACCAAACACACCGAAATATTCCACCAAAATAGTTTCTATGAAGAAAACCCTCTCAAAGCAGTATTGACAGCTGATTGTCCATTTTGCACTTAATCTGCCACATATATGTGAACGGGTAGATTAATTTGGTGGATTTATAGGTGATGCATGTGTGAACGTAATATTATAAATTAATTTTGTTGGCAGCTTCGTCAGCATTTACATTGCCATTCATCGGTTTAAAGTTTAAACTGGAATTTATCGATTTTCAAAAAGAAATAACGTATCGAGAAATTGTAACTGTATTTTTTTCTAGCTCGTATAAAGTGTTTATCGTCAAAAAGCTTCCTTAATTAATTTATCCTCTCATTTATTAACTATGTCTAAATTAGAAAAACACAAGGAAATTATTTCAATTACACATTTCATCAATCCCCACCTTTTCTGGTACCACAAAATTGATGCTTGTAACGTCGATTACCGCACTATATTAGAAATTGAAAAGGAACTAGCGGAATACTACAGGAATCATCAAGCGTGGACGCAAGCATTGCGACATCTAAAAAAAAATTCTATGGTGGCCGTTAAATTCTTAGCTTGGAATAAAATAATACGTGCGCGTGTTGATCATGTTGCCGCCTTTGGCAAGAATGTAGTAGGAGGCGAATTTATTATGTGGGCTGTAGATTATGGATTTCCTTTTCAAACAAAAGCAGATCAAATTTATAGGTTGCCTGAGAAATTAACTGCACATGTCAATTATATACGTTCGGGAGGCTTAATAAATATCCTTCCGGCTGATAATTTTTTCATGAAAGATACGATGGTAAAGAGAATAACAAGTAAGTGGGATCAGCGTGCTTGTCATATCGTTGAAGAGGCTATAAGTAATTCGGAATCTATAGTGTTTGCTAAAGAATATTGTTTAAATGGGCAGGAGTGGGGTGAACTGGTTATTAAAACTAACATGGGAATTAAATATCGGGTGAATGACCACTTGGTATCCTTACATTTGGCTGTTGACGCAAGATCAAATTTTCGCGAAGAATGTCTTAAATTAAAAACCAATAAAATTTTACCATGGATGTGTAATAACGGCACTAGCAAATTTCGTACAAATCGTGCATATATTTTTCCCGCCGTTGGTATAACACACAATGGATCTAAATGTGCAACAATAGAGTGCAACGATATAACCAAGCAAAAAGTTTTAGAATGGGATGAACGAAATAAATATACATGTGGATATGAGACTGACGACTTCCTTGACACAACAACCGAGTGCAAGATGACTGATGGATCTGTCATTGAGTCTGTGCCAGTTCGAAAATGCGATCAACAAGGGTCGGACTTAACTAAAATCGCCGAACATGAGAAAAGTCAGCATATGCAGCTGGCCGGTGTACTGTCGAAATCTAGAGTCGAGAAATACGCTGGCGGAAAATTACCGGCTCCACCTTTGCCTGACAGTGCAGATTTTGAAATGAAGACAGGCAATGCAAGAGCGAACCAAACTATAGACACGACATATAGTGAAATAAGCCCAATTAAATACATGAATTTGGAGGAGTCAACGGTGAATAGTGATGATGTTCTGGAACCCAAACTTACTGATGATAATAATGCGACAGCTCCAGCATGCATCGAATCGTTCCATGATTATGCCAAAAATAGCGCAGAAAACATAGTGACCGCCGAAAAAAATGTAAGCTATTGTACTAAATACATATCTATGTATTATCGAAAGGGTATGTTTATAGTTAATTTGAGAAGTGTAATCCACATTTTAATTGATCTGTTCTAGCTCATACAGTTAACAAAAATTTAAACATTGCTGCATACAAATATTTTCAGAAAAATTTAGGGCAGCACGACGAAAGAAGTTCCTTAATGTCAGATGGCATTGGTTCATTTGCGGAATATTTAATGACGTTTCGAAAGCAGGTAAGAGTAAAGAGTACACGGTATGAGCTGTCTTGTTCCACTCTCAGTAAATATAAAAATCTCTATAGTTTTATTTTGCAAGTAACTATTTTTTTTTTACAGTATATTGAAAAAAAGATCAACGAAGAAGCGAAAATCAGTAAGAAAGGAACAGTTTTACCGAATAAGGTAAAAAACTCTTATTTTTTTACTCAATTGAGCCATAATACAAAATAATACACAATTCATTACAGGTAGTTCAGTCAAAAAGCTTTAATTTCGAATTTGCAGCATTAGCTAAAAGCAATAAAAGTGAAAAACGTGAGGTAGACACAAACTATTTTTAAATTTTCAAACAATTTATATATTTAAATTGCAGCCCATAGACTTAAAAACAACATTCCATGGACTCCGTATGATACCAGCTGGATTTGACATTATGAATTTACATGAGTATAAAAATGAAGAGCATTGGCATTGTAAAAAGAGTACAATGAATGATCGCGTACCATATAATGACACTGATTTAGGTGATTTCGTCAACTGAATTTGCGAATAAACCAATAAAGTTTAAGAGCATAATTATCCTAAAGTAATACAGAAAAATATTACTTGGTATTTTCTACTAAGATTTTTTTATAAATCGTACATAATTTTCAGGCGATGGTACTATATATGTATTTCCCTGAATAAATTAAAAAAAGATTTAAAATTCCCTAAAGTCAATATGAAAAAACAAAAAATGTATTTGCAAATGCTTTTGAAACTTGCAAAATTTATTTTGAAATTAAAATGTTTTGAATTTATATACGTAACTAATAAAAATAAATGAAACAACTAAAGGGAAAATTAAGGTTTATACAGTCAGTAGTTTTAAAAGGAAAATACCAATATTTATATGAAACTAAAGTAAAACATGTAATTAAAAAGATTGTTCTACTTATCCAACATTCAGGTCTGTCCTGCATTCCGACTCAGCTTGAAAAGCAGAAGGATGCAATACTCTCTAATTTTTTGTTGCTTTTACCAATTCCGAAAAGTGAGACGCTTATAACTTTTACGAAAACGAAATTCAGCACAGGCCTGATTAATTTACACTTGTAGGTGCATAAACGTACATGCACATCTGTATTTATGTACAAATATGTATGCCTACCAATGTACGTAGACTTGCCAACATTTGAATACATTCATAAATTTCTATTTACATTAATGATAAAAATTTAAAGTTGTGATCCAGCAAGTTTTTTTTAAATATCTCATAACAGAATGGTATAGAATTATGATATCAGTCGATATACTTATTTTCGGAATCGCATTTAATAAGGCTACTCATCCATTTAGTTTAGTGCAAAAACAAATGCATCTACATTGTCTTAAGGTGAGTTCTGATTGTTAAAGTTTTTTTAAGTGGACGAAAACTATAAATAATATATAAATGCATTTTGCAACAGTTTGCGATTTGTCAAAGTTCTGTGGGTGTAGGAACAGAATCCGTTTCAAACGCGAAATTACGTATTTCCGATTTTTGGCCTTAACTCAACTTGACACCGGGTTGGCCGTAAAGTTATCCATTTTACAGCGCTTTAACATCTTGACTTCCTGCCGTTGTGCATGCAACTTCTCATGTGTATGTAGTTCCAACACGCTGCTGAATAAATGCGCACAATAGAGACACTGTTGAGAGGCAATTATAGATGGTTCGCAATGCTTAGTATGATGCTCCAAAATGGATTTCTTTTGACAGCTTGCATAAGTATTGCATTCTAGTATTTCTTCACTGCAGTTTTTGTTATTATTATTATTATTTGAATTGTTGGAGATTTTTAAACGATTTTCAGCCGCCAATGCTAGCAATTCCTGTAGCCATATGTTTGTAACATTTTCTTTCTCAACATCCAAGTTTTCCTTTTTGACCAATTTTGTATCTATTGGCCCGGGATCAATACGATTAGGTAACGCAGACTGCTGTCGTCGTTTATTGCTTATTGAGAATCTATTGTTCTCAACACATTTTTCTTGTTCAAAAACATCCCCATTCTCAATTTTACTCGCACCCACCGATTTGCGCTTTTGCTTGTGCAAATGTCGTTTATGCTCATGGTTCTCTAGTTCATTGTTGTCGGCAAAGCGCAATAGGCATATGTTACAACGCAAACTCCCATCTTTAGATTCATGCACGCGCAGTATATGGAGGTTCAAGCGATGAAATCCTTTGAAGGATTCAACGCACAATTTACATTTATATCGATGTGCTGAAAACTGCTTTAGAGGTGGCTTCACCTTTACTTTCAGTAGTGCTGCTTGGATTGCCTTTTTTGTCAGTTTGCGCTCGCGACGTGGATGCGGTTGACCATTTTTCTGCGGATTAATCTGTTGTGGTATTGATAATTTTTTTTTAGCACTCAGTTCTTTTGTAATGGGGGCAGGTTTTGGCTTTTCACATTTAGCTTTTGACTCTACACAACTTTGCTTCATTACTCGTGGTCCTAATTCTAACGTTGGCACGGCAGTCGTTAAAGGACTAGCCTCGGGATCACCAGTTGTTACATTTTTGTTATTAATCATTTTGGTATGTGTTTTCTGATGCTTTAGATGATTAAAATAACCTGTAATGATTTTATGGCATTGTAAGCACTCGAAGAAGTACTGCTTCCTTTTCGAGATTTGATAGATGCGTGCCGTTCGGTGCAACTCCTTTTCTTTTATGGAACCACAGTTAGAGAATAAATTTCGAATATGGGTGACTTGACGGAAATGAGCTCGACATTCGGCCGCTTTTTGAGACTGTAACATGTGCCGCAAGAGTAACGCATGCTGAGTTCCACATTTCTCTTTGCATGCCGGGCATTTGAGGCTCTGCATCATTGGATCTTTCAATGATTTTGATTCCGCGGCATGTTGTTCCATAACATGTTCCTTGTGCGCCTTAAAAATTGCGTCAATACATCCACAAAGCTGGCATTCGTAATAAGTATAACGTTGCATATACCGCAATCTTATTGTCATGGCTGAGTCCTGTGCACAACGTGGGCGTTCCGATAATACTTCGCCATCGTAAGAGCGATGCTTTCGACGCATGTGATGTATTAGGCGTTGACTGGCAGTAAATTCAGTCTGACAGACTGGGCATTTCACACCTGCATTAAGACAACCTTGTTGTTGCACATTTTCTACCAACGCGATCTTGGTAGGTTGATTTACAGAATCATCAGTATTTGTTGGAGCTGGTGAAATTTGGGTTGTGCTTACTTGTTGATCGTCTATAGGTTTCGGTGGTGCATTTGTCTTTTCTGGACTACACTCTGGGTCAGTAACTTCGACATCGGAATCATCGTCGCTTGAAACCAAACTAAGGCTAGCAATTAAATTCATTTGCCGATGTTGGTACTTTCCTTTTCGAGAATTCTTCTTGCTTCTTTTTTTATTGTTGGATTTCTTTAAATCTTCGGGTTCAACTTTGCGAAATACAATTTCTTCTTCATCTGTATCTAGTGATTCTTGTGGTTTCAACACAGTTGAAGTTGCTCCTGTTGGCATTTCCTCATCATCATCTAAATTAATAACAGCTACAACTTTATATGATGAAGAGTTTTCAGTTGCAGAGGATGCAACAGTTTTTTTGTGGCAGTGGATGTAATTGAGGTAGTATTGTCTGTAGCAGTAATAGTTAAGCTAGTCTTATCGTCTCTTGCAGTTGTTGTAACAATATTTTCTTTATGGAATTTATTCGTTCCCATATTTGTCGCCGGTTGAATTGCCGCCAGTGGTGACGACGCTACTGGTAACGCCGGTGATGGAGTATTTTCGCGTGACGTCAACACTTCAATAACTTCGTCAACTCCGTTCACAGTCGCACCAGCTGTAGCTGCAACTAAAGTTTGTTGCCTCAAATTTGTTGTACACCATTCACCGCCGCCCGCACTTCCACCCACGGCCTTTAAACGTTTCATAAGGCGTTGCTGCTCCACTCTCTCAAAAAATAAATTGTACAACAATTCGTCGTCATCGACGATTATCCGTTCATCATTATCTTCATGATCATCCAATCTGTGGAAATTGTGCAGTCGCTCTTCACAATCGTGGCAAATGTTGCCCAATGTAGGTGTTGTGCAGAGTAACTGAAACAATAAACAAAAGCTCGGTGGTTGTCACACGCTAAAAACTATGCTAACGCCCCGTGGGGCTTTCAGGGCTTACCCTATCGTTGCATCGCTTTCGACTAAACTTCCGGAGTTCTTTCACAGTGTATTTGAGATTTTTCTCAGTACGGCAAATACGGCAAAAGTGCATGGCTCACAATTGTTTCATAAAATACTTAGAATGGGCAGTGTAATGATTGAATTTGCAAAAGTTTAAATGCCAAGCATAAAAGTCGAAATCGATGAAAAAGACAATGGTAAGAAAATGCTATCACACTATAAAGGCGCGTATGTGAGTGCGGCGATCAGCGGAGAACTGTCAATTGTGTTTATTTCGAATGAATGGCAAAGGAAAACAAAAAATACCACAACAAAAGAAGCCATCGCGCGCCACTTTTGAAGTACTGTTACCAGTGTAAAGGAAAATATTCAATCTTACTGTGAACTGTGTTATCGGCACTTCACGGTGCATTCGTAAGAAACTATGACTAAATGAGAAATATTTTAAGTTTACCCTATACACTAATTTGTAGTTTTACTTTTATCCAAAATTTAAAAATATTGTAACTTTGTAAATTCATACTTCATAAGCATTCAGATAGCTGATAGTCTTCGTTGCTAGCGCTGCAATTTTACAAATTGTATAAATAACTAGTTATTAACTGCTTAACTTATAGCAATACAAAAAATTAAAAAAAATAATAATAACTTTTATCATAGTCTGTAGACTTGTTAATTAAATCTAATGTAATTCTTGATGAAATATTCACTTCAATTCATGTTTAATTTGCGGACTGCTACTGTTCAGGGATGGGTATGGATGGAATGGTACAATTAATTATAAAAAATTGCAAACAATATTTTTGAAGTTTGTTCAGAGATGGGTATAGAACGGTAGAATAAATTATCAAAAATTGCAAACAATATTTTTGATCGAATCTCCGTGCATCGTCAAAAAACGTTTTACCACACTATTCCCACACCGATTACTAAGTTCGTAGCATATCAATTGATTTAACGACTACAATGTGCTTTAAAATATGACAAAATAAGTGTGAACGTACATATATCGTCAATATCTTGTATAAAACTCGATGAGACCTGATTAAAACTGCTAAATGTTGAATTGCAGTTGAACTATATTCATAGTTTTAAGTCTCTAGCTAACCGGTAAATTACTTAAACATCGCCTGTACCTACTAAAATCTCGGATAAACAAGAAATAGAGTTGATATAAACACGGTAAAAAAGTAACCTTCTTGACAATCACAACCAAGGATTACAAAGTTGTTTGTGTATTAAAAGGCATTCAATATTTTAAAATCAGATATTACATAAATTTCATTTAAGAGTTGCATACTTTTTTACGGAATGGTGCTCAAAATTTAACACTGTGGATACTATATTACCGACATTGTGCTAGCTGAGGTTATATTTGCGGCAACGAAATTGGCAAATTATTGAATACATTTTGGAATAGTGTGTTAATAATCTAAAGCTCGGTAGAAATAATGGATGGAGCAAGTTTATTTTACCGTGAAGTTTTGCCAGACAACTCATGCCAAGAGGATTGGACCGAGATTCAATTGAATACAGGTAATGAATAGTGTGAATTTAATGCCCAGTACGATTGTAAAAATGTGTTCCTTTTAATATAAATATTCTCAGGTGCAACACAGAGCACATTACAGGATATTAAGGTTGTTGAAAAGGCCGGTGGTTATTGTTATCAAAATGTCCAACTGAATCACAACCGGAATCGTTTTATATATTGGTAAGAAACAATAATATTTCTGTAAAACCAAACTGATACATTTCGCATTATAGGCGTACATACCAAGATGTCCTAGAACTATCTGAAGTTTGTTTGGACTTCACGTTGTATAAAAACAATGTTCGGTATAAGTTCTCCGACACTCCAGTTCTCAACGTTTCTATTAGTGAACAAGATCGTTATGTCGTAATTCTTGTTACAACCGTGTGCAGTCTTCACCATTTGAAGTTTCCACATCCGGATACCTTTGCAGAGAGCAGTGGCAGTAATGTTGGTTTGCAGAATGGATCAAGCAATGTGCGTTCATCCAGTGCGGGCATCTCTGTAGATTTTAACGAATCTCAGACTTTTTCCATTTTTCACGAAGCTAATAATTCATCTGTGCGTGATCCGAGCAGCTTCTATGTTATCGATACACAAAATGCAGCCTCAAGTTCCGTGCCACATGCGGCGAATAGCTTTTTGTCTTTTGGTGGTGATGAAGCATATTTTGCTTTAGCTTGTCAGTCTGAACTGATATTGTACGTGATGAGTTGCGAGACTGGTGCTACCACTTCTCAGTCTTTGAAAGAGAATAATATAATGCCTCGCCTATTTTCTAATTTGAAGAATGCATTTACGTAAGTGATTTAAATATTAGGGCCATAAAAAGGACTAATGATTAATTGAGCTTTACCATTTTATAGTGGCAAAAGTGACATTTCGGATGCCAATCATGCTAACTCGATGATATTTAGTTACATCAATGGTCAAATATACTTATTGGCATTATATCGTGACGATCAACTACGTGTATGGTCTGCGACAAATTTTCAATGCGTTTGTTCTATTGAATGTATGCGCGACCAAAGCAGAACGCGAACTCAAGGACGTATGTTGAAAAAATTAAAATACCCAAGTACTTCAGCTTTTCAATATTATTTACATATATACTTTTTTAGCTCAAAGCAGTGCTTTACGCAAAATAAACGATACTTCTGTCTGTGCGTTCCTATCTCATGCCAATAGATCAGAATTTGTGTGTATTGATATACATACCGATGGTGGTACCTCTTCAGGATTGAGTTTAAGTTACCGCAAGACTATAACAGCACCGCCATTGGATTTAGCTGATTTCGCAGTAGTTGAAAATCGGATTTGGGCAATGTGGACAAACGCAGAAGGGGAATTTAGTATATCAAATTATCCGCTGGTACGAGGACTAGGCATGAATTGGTCATCCGTAGCACTGGAACCACCTCCAGATCGATACTCCATTTTAAATGAACACAATATGGATCCGCGTGAAGCCTACTGTAACTATATATTCCAACTAGGCAAGTTCGAGCGTGAAGTTATCGCAAAGGCCTTATTTGTAAGCTTAGCATTGAAAAATTATTTCAGTTTACACAATTTGCTAATTTTTTTGTTTGTTGCAGATGTTTCGTCGCACAAATCTTCGATTTGAATCAAAGCATTGCACTATACCTGTCCTAAAAGATCAAGTTTGCCAGGCAGTCGAGGATGAGATACAAAATGAAGTCAAGGAGTTCGATGTCACTGATGAGGGTTACTTAGAAATAGCCACACGACAGTGGGAACGGTTTTATTCCTGTTGCGAACAGTATCATTTAAAATCATGCCAACCTTGTGGACTCTTTGTGCTCGAACCAATTGATGGTTTGTGTCTAGTGAAAAAGAATACCTTTTCTCTATTACGTCCCTGTGACACCTTAGAGCATTTAATGCTCGTCGGCGATGATCTAGATATGAACACAGTTGTTTCTATGTATTTCGCGGGCAATGAACGAGTGGGTGAGGATCTAGTTGTTTTAGTCTCCATTTTAGCTCAGCTTGAACGTTGGTTGCCGGATGAAGTTAAAAGCGACGTCGATAAACGTCTTTATCGGTTAGAAATGCCAAACGTATTCATCGCCAAATTGAGTGACGAAATTTTAGCTGGCGATCCAGATCGTGAATTATTACCGAGCACTTTCCTGGTATGGATTAGACAGAAAATACAGTCAATTAATGATATGCGAATGGCAATGATACTACTACTTGATAGTCTTCGCATGGATAATGGCAATCCAGCTGGAATGCAAACAAATTTAGGTAATTAATAATATACGTATATAAGAAAGACCACAGCTCATGTACTATATTGAATCCTTGCAGGTGTAACACAGTCATCTCAATATCTCTCTACTATTGGTGTGCTTTTCGGTGGTGATTTGGGTTTGTCGGTGCTGTCGGAAACTGTCCGTCAGATAACTGCAGTAAAGTAAGAAAACGTATATGTTCTTTGTATTGAATATTAAAAAAAAATGTTTTTTGTTTTAGATTTGCTATTTGTCGCAACTTACTTATCTTGCAACAAATTCTCATTGACACTTACTCTCTCGGCGTAGATTTGTTAGAAAAAATTCGATCTCATTTTATGCCTGATACATCGATTTTCTTGCAATCCTACTTCGTAATGGGCTGGATATCAGAGACCCCTGTGAACATAAGCAATGCTGCATCATTGTAAGTAAAATATATATTTACGTTTCATTTAAAAATATTTAACTGATTTTGTAGGGAGAGTTCTATCCAACGCTTGAACCTCCTTCAACTGACTAATGGTTCAGGTCGCATTTATACGAATGGTGGCAAATATCATATTTCGCCTTTAGTTCGCGTCTTCCTTAATGCAAAAGGGTTGTATACTGCCGTGGCACTTTACGCAGAAAATTTTAAGGCTGGTGAGAATATTTACACCTGGTCGAATACCCTACTACCGCTCACTACAATCGTCAGTCAATTGATGTAAGTCTACAATTGCCAATGCTACTACTTATTAATACTTTGTCTATTCTTATTCCACAGATGGCCCGTCTCGTTCAATTTTATATTTGGTGAATGGTTATTTGGTACTTGTCAGCACATTATTATTCAAGATTATGTACGTTTGCTGAGCAATTGGTGCGAATGGAACATTTGTTCACGTATGCTAATTTATTGACACCCGGTTGTTCTTTTTTAATTCTTTTTAAATTTTAGGACAATTTATTCTGGCTGTATCTTTGCTAGATTGTGGCGAATCATATAAAGCGTATGACCTCTTCCTTCAATCGGCAAAAGGTGTATTGCGCGAACAATTCTTAACTGACAAAATTTTAAAGGGTACCCCATTGGCACAACGCACAGACTATCTAGCTACGTTGGGTGAAGATGGAGCTAGTGACGCCTTAGATAATAACATCAACAACCAAGTCATTACCCAATACTACTTGAAAGTAATTCAATTGTTTGAACAGCATAACGCGTTGGATCACATTATTTCAATGGCACAAGTTGCCATTGGTTTGTTAGACAAATCCGATTCTCAATTGCCAATGTTCCAGTCCATTGTCTTCAATAACCACCTGCAGTTGGAACATTATGAGGAAGCTTACCACTCGCTCATCTACAATGCTGAGTTATCGCGCCGGAAAGACTGCCTTCGTCAGCTAGTCGTGACGCTGTTTAATCGCAAAAGGCTAGACCTACTCATGCATTTTCCTTATGTTGGACTACACGAGGAATTCGAAAATATTGTAGAATCACGTGCACGCTCTCTAGTAATCGATCAGAATGAAGTATATGATTTTCTGTATGCATTCCATGTTAACATTGGAAATATGAGAAAAGGTTAGTATGCACTCTTATTCATATATGAACATACATATATTTTATTTCAGGTCTCAGGTTGCACATATCCAATCAACGTACATCAATTTTAATCAACTTCTAATATGATATGTATTTGGAGTTTCTTTATCTGTTGTCCGTCATGTAACTATGCAAATTTGAACATTTTATTTCTAGCTTCTGCTATCATGTATGAACAGGCAATGCGATTCCAGCTTGAAAGTGATACCGTTGAATCTATGGAAAAGCGGTGTGCTTCCCTTTTGGTTTGTATCAACTCTCTGCACCTTATTGATCGTCGGTATCGTTGGATTGCGAAGCCAGTAATTGGTTTAGATGACGCGCAACCGTCGAGTCCGCTCAATGATGAAGAGCCGATGGACTGTAAACCAGACAATGATTCTATTAGAGAACAAGTTGTAGTATTAGAAATTAAAGACATCAGGCGTGAATTACTGCAGACGGAAGCACTGGTTCGACTCGCTGATCATCGAAAAGACGTACAAACATTTATTAATGCAGGACCACAAGAATTGGCGATAATTTTATCTGGCTGTGGTCTATATACTGCTGCATTGAAACTGGTTACTGGCTTCGAATTATCACCTCTTCCTATATTTGACAGTCTAGCTGCAGCATGTATACGCATTACCGAGGAAGGCGCCAATGAAGCATGGGCGTGGTTACAAGAAAACGACTTGGCTGGTGAGAATAAGTAATTTCTATATAAGCATATTATTTGCTATACTATTTTTCTTACAATTTAGATTTGCCTCATCGCAATAAAGCTGCCGATATGGCCTGGTCATTGTTACAAAAACTTATTTATGACAATGAGTTAGAAAATTCCACTAGCATACGTAAATCTGTGGTAAACAAGCTGCTAAGTCTCAACGCCTTTATCCCGCAATGGCTATACAATGACTACAAGGTATGAAACTTGCTATAAAAACGTGTTATTTCATATATTAAAAACATGCATACCAACAGTTGGCGAATTGTCCAGAGCTGTTGTATTTGTTCGTCAAACATAATCGCTTACTTGAAGCTGCCGAATTAGCACACGAAATGATTAGTGCAATGTTGGGAGCTGGCAGCGAATACTTCAGTTTTAAACATGCAATTGCGGTGACAAACCAGGAAATGTGTCTGCCAGTGAATACATTAGATCTTTTGCTGCACGGTTTAAAATTGAATGCTAATTCAGATATCGAGTATAAGCAGGTGTGTATATTTAATAATTCGAATAATAGGCTCAAATAATAATTTGTGTTTCATATCATAGGTTCTCACAGATTTAGAAGACATAATGCAGATATATATCGATACGGCACAGCGCACAGCAGAGGATAAAATCCAAATGGCATTCCAGGAAGGACAGTTTCGTCAGTTACAGCAACCAAATATGGCTTAAATAATTTATTTCTCAATTTTTTTAAGTTTAAGATCTTATGTTCTATAAAAATCAATGTTTTCTTATATTACATCTATAAAAAATTAAAAATCGTCCATCATCATCGATTCGGATATAAATTTCTTATAAATGTTCATGAATTGAGCAACGAAGGCTTCTAAATGGAATATATGTTTAGCCCCGTTTTGCATGCGATGTTCATACAGCGCCGCATATTCTAACGTTTTCGCCTTGAGTGACATGTCACAGTTCCTAACAAGTTGCTCTACCAAGCCCCTGAATATCATATCTGGTGGTACTCCTTGTGCCAGCAACTCATACAACCGATCTCGTATCTTCTCCAGTTTTGCTGGTGTTTGTTCCGTCACTATTTGGTTGGCTGTCTCGCGTAAAAATACCTGCCAGTCTAGCTCAACAATATCCTGTTGACCGGTAAAGGGATACTGTTGAACCTTACAAGTTTCCAACATCAATAATGCACGACGTAAATTCCGTTCACTTTTGTCCACAATACGTGCCGCCAATTCAGCAGGCAATGTTAAGCCTTCACGCTTGCAAGTTTGCTGAAGGACTGTGGTTATTTCTTCTTCATTCGGTGCAGCTACTCGTATCCCCAAACAACGTGATCGTATGGCCGGTATGACACGTGATGTTGAATTCACCGACAGTATAATACGACATGTAGCCACATACTTTTCCATGGTACGACGTAGCGCATGCTGGGCGTCTTTGGTGAGCTCGTCCACTTCGGAGAGAACAATTACTTTAAATTCACGTTGCCCCGATGCATCGATTTGATGTGTTTGAGCCACTTGCTTTATAAGATCGATTACTACAACTCGATCATAAATACCGGCATCGGACGGATTCACTTCCAAATGGTAATTGCTGCCGACGGTCATCACTTCCACTTTGCGATTCGATGGTGTGGTAAAAGTCATCGTTTCGTTTCGCAGTCTCTCCACACCGGCGCCATACAATTCGCGCAATAAACACATGATGCGGGTCTTTTTACCAGCACCAGACGGGCCGTAGAACATTAAATGTGGGAAATCACCTTGCTGACAAAGATTTCGCAAATTTTCAGCTTGCTCCTGAGAAAGTACAATATTATAATTTGACTGGATCTAAATATGAAATACAGGCAACTTGCTTTGTGGTAATCCAATTTTGACAGCTCACGAGGTCGATGTTTATCCACCCAGAGAGCCATTTTCCTAATCGTATTTTCGACTCTATTAATATACCTTTAAAAATATAAACCAAACTTCGCTAAAAATGTTTTGCCGGCATTCGCGCGTTTTGTATTAGAGCTGGGAAACAATCGATGGCAATATTGATAGTATCGATTTTTTTTATGAGCCATTGGCGATGTTTTCTTACTGCCACGGTATATCGAATATTTCGAAAGTATTCACATTCCTACGGTCATATTTTGGCAACGATTCAATAAATTTATTGTGTTTTCTTTTTTCGCAATTATTTCCCATTTATTCCGCCCTAGACCCTGACATAAAAACCAATGTACAAGCAAACCAAAATACCCAAAATACAAACAAATATATACACAGAATATCACAAATAATTTATTTAAAAATAATTTTCAGTTAACACTTATTGAGAACTACAAAGAGGATTTTCACCACCCAGAAAGATTCGACAAAGAACGTCAAATGATGAAATCATAAATAAGCAAATACAACTTGGACGATAATTCGCTGTCCGTCAGTGAAACTTCCAAAAACTATTGTGCATGAAACATTGAGAACAAAAAATCCAAATCGTACTAGCCTAACGATTACAAATTCGTACAAAAAATTCTGCGGGACAATGTTGAAGCAATTTCGTACAGTAAACACTACATTGTGGAGCGATGCAGCCAATTTTCATTTAAACGGAAGTGTAAATAACCAAAAATTCCGTTACTAGTACCATAAAGAGCAGAATCTACTATTAAAACGTAAACAGCCCCTTTATAGTCCCAAAGTGATGGTTTAGTATGCGTTGTTAAGCAGTGGAATAATTAGATCATATTTTTTCGAAAATCGTCGAGAGCAAGCAATTTCGGTTGGCGGTGTCTCTTATCGGTGCATGCTGAATGATTATTTTCTGTCAATAATAAAAAATCACATTTTCTTTAGTACATACATGGTCTCAGCAAGATGGCGACATGCTGTACACCGAAACAAACCGGATTTAAATCCGGCCTAAGATTGTCACTATAAAAGTACGCTTACATATGGAGTAATTAGTAGGGGTGGGATTATTTTCGAATAATATTCGAATAAACATTATTCGAATAAAACGAATAATACTATTCGTTTCAAATAATTCGAATAGTTCATTATTCGAATACCTTCTATTCGAATACCTCACTATTCGAATAGTTTACTATTCGAATACCTCACTATTCGAATACCTTACTATTCGAATACCTTACTATTCGAATACCTCACTATATATTCATTTACATCAGGGAGAAAATGCTTTTAAAAATATAAAAAGTACATTGGCCCTTCTCATGGTGCATGCACTTGTACATAAACCGATTAGTAGTCCGCTAATCTAAATAAATATTTACCAAAAATATTCGAATAGTGAAGTATTCGAATAGTGATGTATTCGAATAGTGAGGTATTCGAATAGTGAGGTATTCGAATAGCATTATTCGAATAAACGAATAAAACATTCGCAAAAATATTATTCGAATTACGAATAGCTCTCGAATAAAAGATTTTATTATTCGAATAATTTTTATTCGAATAGTCCCACCCCTAGTAATTAGCAATAAATCCACGAAATTAATCTACCCCTGCAAAATTTACAATCAGCCGTCAACACTGCTTTGAAAGGTTTTTCTTCATAGAAATTACTTTGGTAGAATATTTCATATTATTAACGATATGAATAAAATACAAGGAGAAGAAATAATTAACTAAATTACGCAATTGGCTGCTAGTAATAAATAATACAGGAAATCTGTAAACGACGTTTACTGAGGTTTCAAAAAATGTTGGCAGCATTACGCATGCGAAATTGGTAATTGCATTTTATATGTAATAACAGGCTAAAGCGTCTATGGTCACACGCCTTTTCTGGAATATGAATGCATAATTAATAAGTTTTAACAACAATTTTGTTAGAATT